>CABHPR010138986.1:35127-45580 GCA_902168415.1 Peromyscus melanophrys | reverse complement strand
GTCTTAGAAGGCCATAGGATGGGCTTGGTGCCATTAACAAAGATGTCTTCCATCTCAGCCCCCCACAGCCTGGTGTATGTCAGATCTCACTTGGGAACATTCTTCTCCAGAGAGCTTTGTAAAGTTCCACCACTAGCCATCGAGGGAGTCCTTGGAGGGTTGCTGCAGTGTGGAAGGCAAGCTTCAGACAGGCACGGGCCCTTGGGAGGCCTGGAATCTAATCCCATTTGTGTTTTTTCCTCTCTATGTGATAATGGATGAGTCACTTGGCCTCTCTGGGCTTCTCTTTCTTGGTTTTCCAAATGAATTTATGCTTCATTATATCATTGGTTTCTCCCAGCTTTGGGTATTTGGAGACCCTATGTTGGCCTGCCTGGTATCTCAAAAATTCTTTTGAATTCTGACCATGTTAAGTCCCTCATCCTGAGGAGGGAGAAAGAGGAGAGGAAGGAGGCAGGCAGGCAAGCATTTGTGCTCTTAGAAAGATGACATCCACCATGGGAAGAAGAATTCTTAGCAAAGGCAGATTCCTGGCCCTTCTGTCACTTGAGGCCCAAAGCTTGGACACTCACCTCATTTCTTTCCCAAGTACTGCCAGCCTTAGGGGAAGATGGTCTTCTGTGATTGTTGTAACCCATTGTTAACCGTAGGCTAGACACCAGGGAAAAGATATCAGGGGAATTTGGGGGTGGAGGTGGTGATAATATAGCCATTTTCACAAATAGTCCAGGCTGATGGGAGGAATGAACGTTGACCTTATTATAGCATATACAAAACACAGTCACACAGACACACACGCAAGCAAAACACCAATGCACATAAAATAAAAATACATGAAAATGAGTAAAAATCATGATTAATTGAACTTTATAAAAACTAAACTCCTTTTCTGACTGAAACACTATTAAGAAAATCAAAAGAAAAGAATTTATAATACCCATCCACAGAACTCACTAATATGGAGACAGCCAACCTTTCTGCAATATGGGCAAAAGTCTACTTACAATCTACTTAAGTCAAGATAATTTAAGAAATAAACGCATGGGGAGGATTGGAGGTCAGGGGCCCTTCAGGAAGTGCAAACCAACAGCCCACATTTGGCTGCTTTAGTCCTCCCAGTAGAAGAGCTGACACAGAGGAGGGTAGAAGGTTCAAAGCCTGGTTACATGGAAAGATCCTGTGTCATAAAAATAAACGAGTGAGTTAATTAATGAAGTAATTAACAATGAGCAACATAACAAAGGCTGATAATATTAAATGTTGATGAAGATGTGGGACCACTGTAACTCTCACTTACTGACCATGGAACTACACAAGCACACTACTCAGTGACTCTGCCTGGGATCTCTGCCCTTTATGTTGTCACAAGATACAATCACAGAGTTTTCAAAAGCATTTGTGACACCCACCTCCAATCCCTGCTACTCTAGAGGCTGATGCTTGAAAACAGAAAGTTTGAGTCCAGCTTGTCTACACTGACAATTAGAGGCTAGCCTGGGCAACTTATCAAGACACTGTCTCAAAAGGTAAAATGGGGGCTGAGGGTGTGGCTTAGTGGAGGAGTGTCTAGAATGGTCAAGGCCCTGGGGTCAGTTTCTAGCATTGATAAATGGAAAAGCAAAAGCTTTCCCAGAGTCTGTAAACAAAATATCTTAAGTGAACCAGGGTCATTTCTTACGAAAATCAGAGAAGGGCTGTTGATTTGGCATTTAGGTTAGAACACTTTAACACAGTGTTCTATGTAAGTACCATGTAAGGCTCTCCAGTTCCTGGGGAAGCAGCTCACTGTGGTTCATCGTTTCTCCTCCCCAAGGTTGTGCAGTGCACTTGGCAGCCTGGAGGAGGATACACAATTGAAATCACCCCATTTGAGTAAGAGCCTTCACAGCAGAAGAGGCCATGAGACCACCACACTCCCTGTTCCCTCTCTGAGACTCACAGGCTTATTATGACTTGATATGCAATGTATCCCCTACATGTAGTTCAATGTTTTGGGTTGTTCTGGAAATGTTATGGGTTTGCACACAGTTGAAGGATGTAGGTCATGGAAGGAATATCCTTGGGGGCATATTATTCCTGGTCCCTTCTTGTCACACTCTCTACTTCCTGTTGGCCATCACAGAGCAACTCTGACTCATGATCCCGCCATCAAGATGTTCTCCCCAAACTCTAGGAACCAAGTCACTAAGAACTGAGCCCTCTGAATGTATGAGTACAATGAATAATTTTTCCATTAAGTAGTTTATGTCCAATGTTTGGGGTCATAGTGATGCGAAGCTAACTAATACAGGGTTATTCCTTTTCTCCCTGTGTTGATTCCCTCTGTTGATAGGTTTTGTCTCTTTTAATAGGCTTATGATATAAAAGGGTTTGACCACATCTTGCATTCTCTCAGAGCTCTGGAGCCACTTGCAATCAACCAGTCTGGCATTTAGATCTGAAATTCTCAGAAGAAAGACTAGAAGGTACATCAAGGTCTGACCCGAGTCCCCTTTTCCATCTGCAGTGTGCAGGGCTGGAGAACTCGGCTCAGTCCTCAAGTAGAATCTTAAGTTTGGGCATGAAGGGCTTTTTAGGGGATCCACATGAGTGACAACCCCTTTCTGCTGCTTTCCAGACAGAAGTCCTTTCACCTACACAAGAGAACTAACTTTGACTGGGTTCCCAGTGTGCCTTTTAATGGAAACAATGACATTCTGCAGGTATATTTATCTCCTAACTCTGGTCTCTGGATTTCTCTACTGAAATTTCAAAAACCTTAGAGAGCTCCGGGAAGCAGCCACCACCAAAGGGAAGGGCTGGGGAGCCCAGGCACTCAGACCTAAGGGTATTTCAAGAATTAGCCTATCTTTCCAGAGTCCATGAGAAGCATACTTCTGAGGAGGCTCCTGGCAGGAAGCTGAATGGTTCTTTGGGTCATTCCCAGCACTGCAGCCCATTCTGCCCTTGTGATGGGTATGCAGACTTTTACTTACAAATCAGGGGGTGATTTCCTCCTAATGTGAGTGTGCTGGCACAGTGGTCTGCTAGAGGAGAACATTGAAATGACAATCTGCACCGGGTTTTCCGTCCCTTCTGCTAAGCTCTCCCTTAACAACTTTGGGATAAGAGCAGACAAGGAGCCCTCTGTGGGTTAACAAAAGAGGATCCTTTGCTGGTCTTTCATGTAAGGAATAGTCCTCTGCAATGATCCAGAGTGTCCTGCTGTCTGAGCTTCTACTGTGAGGGGATGAGAGCCTGAAGGATCAAGAGTCAAAGTCGGGTGACCAGAACAATATATCACCAAAGCAAGGACCACATTGGTTGAAATACTCTCCAGAAGAGACAGAGCTATGGAAGTACATATCTGGATGTACTTTAACAGTAGTTGGTCATAGGAGGATGATACTCTCAGGACATAGAGGATGCTACTTCTAGGCTGGGAGAACAGCAGGGTTGAATTGGTAGCTTCTTCCTCCTCTTCATCTTAATCTCTATCATGGCTGACACATATGGCTGGATCTTGATTTAAAAACACTACCGGAGGATCCCATGTTCACTTCCCATGAGATATATAGTAGTTTCCCTTATCTGAATTTTCACATTCAATAATTTCATATGGCTTTTACTACAGTAGCAAATTTTTTACAATTTTTCTATTTTACTCTAAATTATGATTGTTAACTTCTTTTATAAAGGTTTTCTTTTTTACAAAAATTATGGTTATGAGTATTTTGTCTGCATGTATGTCTGAGCACCATATGTGTGCAGTACTTGCAGAGGCCAGAAAAGGGTGATAGATTCCCTGATACTGGAGTTAACAGACAGTTGCAAACTGCTGTGTGGGTGCTGGGAATCAAAAATCAAACCCTGGATCATATGCAAGAGCAGCCAGTGTTTTTAAACCATCAGCCATCTCTCCATACACACCTCAACTGTTAACTTCTTATTATATTGATGAATTAAAGTTTAGCTTAGATATGTGTGCATAGGACAAAAGAATGTTTATAGTTCAATATTCACATGATTTCTACATCTGGGGGCCTTGGAACTTGTTTGTCGTGGATAAAAGGGAACCACTGAATACTATTTTTCTTCATTTTGTTAGAAAAACAAACAGTGATTAGACCTAGATTTAAGCCTCATACTGGTACACTAAACCTGTTTCATCATCCTAGCTCCCAGCTACTGTCAATCCGGAGATCCCTCCAAAATGTACATTGCCAGTCTGCTTGACGAGACATTCTGATAGATTTGGTTCAACAAGGATGTGACTTCAGCAATGCTTCCCCTGGTAGAAGCTGAGCCCTGAGTGGAATGGTCCACAGCGGGAACTGTGGGTTTAGAAGCCTTGTGGTCCTTTCTAGACTTGCCGTCCTCCTGTGTGCTGACTCCTTTTCTATAAAAGATGCTCTTTGCCTATGCTTTGGAGAGCAGCTCAAACTCTACTTCTCTCCCCTCACCCCAATCTCTGAGCTAGATCTAATCACAGGACCATTTCCCTGTCCTCCATGACTGATAAAGAATAAAATTAGCCAAATGGATAAAAGCTTGTTGTAGAAATATGTAGAGCACTTCAAAGTCTATTTCTCAAAAAACCAGCCATTGAATTATACAACAATCTCCAGGAGCACAATGACTGTCATTTAATTTGAAGAGAAAAAAATTCTAACGGATCTATGAAGTTATGACCTGTTGCGGGAGAGATGTTGTCCTGGGCATGGCTGTGTTTGAAGAGGTAGCCAAGTTCTATGCCATCCACACTTGGGGTACTCTCCTCCTAATATTAAGTACCTGCTCACCAAATGGCACAGGAGTTGCGCTGTACAGACCATCACCTTACCTCCCAACTCCACAGATCCTCGGAGGTTCACAGGGTGAGACAACATGATACAAATTCAGCAAAGGACCACCCTCCCCAGATGTCAGCTTTTGGGATTCAGTGCTATGTCATCATCATCACTCACATCCAGGTTGTAACCAGGATGCAGAATGACCCCCGCAGCAACGGGGACGGAGGTGCTGGGAGGCAGTACTCTGAAGTTCTCTGCTGAAGATCTCTGTCTCTCATGGTGTGGTGGTACAAGCCTGTGATCCTAGCACTTGGGAAGGTGGAGCAGGGCCACCAAGAGCAGCCTGAGCTACATCGGAAGCCCCCATTTCAACATCTCTCTCCCAGTGAATTTCTTCCAGTCAACAAGTGTTTCCAGAGCATCTGCTTTTCCAAAAATGTTCTTGTTGTTTGTGGGTCCCACTATCAAATTCTCAATGGAACAGCTGCATGTGGGCCCTACAATTGCAGCAGGAAGTTTCCACTTCCGCCAGCACTAAAGGCACTCTGGCAGTATTCTCTTCTATGCCTCATTTCCAGTCACCCAAATCTGCCAGGCAGATCCTGCCTCAGTAAGAGTGCCCTGTGCTGGGGAGTCTTGCATGCTCATTTGGGAGCCATCAGAGCTCTGCTGTCTCATATGGGAGGTGCTTCTGGACTTGGCTATCTGTAAGACACTGTCCATCTTCTGGCTACATCTCCCTCAATGGCCCCATTCTTGAAGACTTGCTCCCCCAAATCAGCTAGCTAGTCATTGAGGCATACATATTTGGTAATGGATTCCTTTGATGACAGCCCTAAGAGAGGCAAGAACCATACAGATCAGTTCATGTTTCTTTCTTACAGCAGTCATTCACACTTTTCAGATACAAGGATTTGAGAGTGTCCATACACACATGCACACACACACGTGCACACACACACACACACACACACACACACACACACACACACACACACACTTGCAATACATATCTGTGTAGTTACCTTTCTATCCCAGAAGCAGATTCAGCAAGTCATCATGTTAAGGCTGGAAGTGGGGCTGAACATTGGCTGCATGCCAAGAAATGGAGCACACACGAGGAACGTGTGAGACATGATTTCTGCATCCTGGCAGCCCTTGACTGAGCTCTCAGACTTGAAAGACTGCTGGGCCATGGCAGCCAGTCTTACCTCCATCCCAACCTACACCAGTTCTGGGAAATGACCAGCCATGGGAAACCCTCCACCCTGGCACTCAACAATCCTTCTCCGGGAATTTCCTCCAACTGCCACTGATCAAGGATTGCCAACTGTACCTAAAGACTGGTTAGGAAGTCTACCCAGCTTTAAAAATCTCACCTTAATAGAAAGAAGCCGTCATAGAGAGCCTCTTTGTTTGTGTTTTAGTCTTACCAAATGGTCAAACTTGTCAACCTCATTGGATCAAAAACAGCCTAAGTGATTAGTGAAGCAGCCCTCTGAGTGTGTTGATGATGGCTTTCTTAGAGACAATTAGACCATCGGGGCTCTGGCTTAATGAATGAATTAATCCATTTATGAATTTGTAATATGATGATATCATTAGGAGATGGTGAAAGGTACATGATAGGGCCTAAGTTGGAAGAAGTCATTCATTGGTACCATGTTCTGGAGGCTAAATCTTGAGTAGGCCTTTTCTTGTACAACCTTTTCTCTGCTTCTGCCTGCCACAAAGGAAGTCCTTTGTGGTACATTCCTGCCACCATGATATTCTGCCCAAGGGCATGGAACCAGAAGACTATGGACAAAGCACTTTGAAACCATAAGCCCAAACAAACAATTCTGCCTGTAAGCTGATCATATCTGGCATTTTTTTCACAATGGTGGGGAAAAATAAAACATCCCCCTAAAAAAATCTACTTGTCTTTCTAACACCTCTGAACTGTTGTCAAATGAAGGCGACAATGGGTGGGGCTTCTTATTTTATGTTCAAGAAAAACAGGATGTTAAACTTTTCTTGGACTTTATCATGTCTTGGACTCTATCTGCACATGATACAACATGGATCAGTAACAATCAATATAGAATCATTACAATTGGGTTTTCCAAGTAATTGGAGGCAGGTGGGATAAGATGAGATGAGGTGATGTAGAGAATTTCATGAAAGGTGTCAAATTTGAGGAGGATGAGAAGAGCAACAGAGAAGGCCTTGGGAAGTGAACAAACAGGAAGTGGAAATAAAAAGAGATTAAGGATAAAGAGCCATGGACAGTGGAATGGGAAGGACAAGACCGTTTCCTCAGTCTACAGGATGTGACTCCAAAAAATACATTAGGAGAATTTAAGAGCAATAGATCATGCTACCCTGCTGCAAAAGAAATTAGGGCCCTTTAATGGACGCTATGAAAGCTACAAATGATGTGCTGCCATTTGCTTTGCTGTTGTCATGATAAAATGTTGACTGTCGTAGTTGCTTTTCTATTGCTGTGATAAAATGCCACAACCAAGGCAACTTAGAAAAGAAAACATTGAATTGAGCTTCCAGCTTCAGAGGGTTAGAGTCCATGCTGGCAGAGCAAAGTCATGGTAGCAGGAACACCTAAGAACTCGCATCAGAAGCAAGAGGCAGAGAGAATACTGGGAATGGCAAGAGTTTTTGAAATCTCCAAGCCTGCCCCCACGACAGACACACTTCATCCAACAAGGTCATACCTCCCAATCCTCCCCAAACAGCCACCAAGTAGACACCAAGTATTCAAATGCCTGAGGCTGATCAGGACATCCCATTTAAATCACTACACTGGCCAAAACCAACTTGGGGACAAAAGGGGTTTATTTGGCTTATATATTACAGTTCATCCTCACAGGAAGTCAAGGCAGGAACCTGGAGGCAGGAACTAAAGAGGCCATGGAAGAGTACTGCTTACTGGCTTGCCCCACCTGACTTGCTCAGCGGGCTTCTTATACAGCCCAGGACCACCTGCCTAGGGATGGCACCACGCACAGAGCGGAGCCCTCCTACATCAAATAACAGTCAAGAAGATGTCCCACAGACGTGGCCACAGGGCAGTCTGATGGGGACAGTTGTTCGGTTGGAGTTCCCTCTCCCCAGATGACTCCAGGTTTAAACTAACAACTGAAGCTAACTATGATGACATCATGTCAAATGCACACTGTCCATTTCCAGCCAGTAGCACCTTGAGATGTTCCCATTTTATTCTCTAGACTTTTTTTCTTCCTGACTCTCATATCTTTGAAGTACGAAGATGTTGGCTTATCTATTTTATATTGCTCCTTTTTATGTAATATGCAAGTAAGTAATATCCAATCAATGAATCAAGCAATCAGTTAGTAAATACGTATTGAGCAAATGTGTCCAAGGCTAAGCATTGCTCTAGGTCTAGGGATTCAGGAAAGATAAAAAGGACCCAGTTTTGTTTAAAGCTGACATTCTACTGGGAGAGCCCGACACCTTCGAATCCTTGTTGCTTCTTAGCTCTTACTGCTATCATCCCCACGCAGGGCTTTTCCTCCAGTGCTTCTGGCAGATGTTCATCTCTAGCTGATTCTCAGTCAAGTGCCTCTGTGGCACCTTTCCGGAACATTCCACAAAATGGCATATCACAGATCTGCTCCTTCCAGGACAGCATCCAGGTTTGTGGGTGGCTGTTGTGAGCTACTTCTAAAGAGAGCAGGTTGAGATGGGCTCTGACATGAACTGGGTGGGCTATTCAGACAAGGGTGCTTAGTCCCTTCCCCACAAGACTTATGAGTTGAAAGGAGAGCCAGATAGTACCTCATGAGCAAGAATGAAAAAAAAATTTCTTAATTAAATGAAGAAATAAATAAATGAGTGAATGAATTTTTCTCTTTAAGTCAATATTCTCAGATATTTGTCAGTGAAGAAAACTAACACACCCAACACCCAGTTGTGGATGAGCAGGCAATCACACTTAAGGATGATGCCTGCTGTGGTAAAGAAAAGAGCAAAAATCTTCCCCAGGGTCTTCAGATCTACGTGAGAAAGGTGGGGAAAGAGTGTAGACACAGGAGGACTCACCAAATCTAGGTGTGAGGAAGAAGTAGAGGTTATCTCATTGGAGTACACACACAGAGTCTTGTGCATGCATTGCATGTTGCATGGGCCATGAGATGTCACATCTAAATGCTAGAGTTTTTTGCTGTGACATTTGATAGACTCTAGTTAACTTCAATGGCAAAGCTTGTCAGGAGACAGGAAGGTTTAGGAGCCAGTGGAAGTCAGGAGCCAGTGGAAATCCCACACAAGGATTGCGAGGACCCTGGGGCTTGTTGGTGCCATCACTGGACACCTACCAGGCTAAGTCTGAGTTACATCATCTGGTGTTAGGTGTTAGTGAATACAGAATGGACATAGCTATGTCCCTTTGGGTATAGAGTTGCAAGCTCTCCCTAAGTCAACACAAAGAATTCAAGTGCTAGACCACTAAGACAACAAAAGTCCAGTGAACCCCCGACAGCTGTATCCTGGAGGACAATAGAGAAGGGCACTGGTAATTTTATAAGATGCTGAGGTCAAGGTCATTAGAAATTAGAGTGGAGTTTGGACACTATCCTCAGGCCACGGGAAAGGAGTTATGGGTTTTCAGTGGAGATGAGGGACCCCCAGAAGGGGTCTCCCCATTGGAAGAGTGGCAGGTGGATTAGAGAGGAGAATGGTAGGTAGTTGCAGTGACCCACAGGAAGGAGTCAGGCCAGAGTGATGTAAGTAAAGCTGAAGAGAAGTTGTGTGGTCCAAGAGACATTTATACAGCATCAATATAATAGGGAGGAAAGGGTTAAGAATGACCACAGGACATTGCGCTCATTACAGAGATACAAAGACTTCTGGGGGTGGGGCTAACATCTTGAAAGATGTAAAGGAGATAGTTAGTTGGCAGCCTGACAGGCATGGAGTCGAAGGGCTGGACTGGAGAGAGTGAGCCTCGGTCAGCAGCCAGGCAATGGTCAAGGGCCTATAGATTCTCCACATTTGCATGAATTCCATCTGCAGGGGAAGAGGACTCAGGGGGCCTCCCCAGATAGAGTGGTTCTGAAAGAGGACAAAAAGGCAGCCTATGGGCTATAAGCACCCCCAAAATGAGGTCAAATGAGTGAAATGTGTGCTTGAGGCTTAGCGGCTGGGAGGGTCCAGTGCAAGAAGCTTTGATGAAGGGAAATGGGATGAAATGGGCAGAGCACAGAATTAAGAGAGAGAATTTAGGCAGGAGAAAGAAATGTCTGTAGTCCTCCCTTCCAAAACAACAAAACAAAACAAACCAGAAAGCAAGAGTGCATGGAGAAGGAGGGCAGTATTGAGGGTGGATGTGAGTGCAATGGTTTGAGGAGGTGTGCTTTCTCCCCACTCTCACAGGTTGCCATTGGAAGCTCAGAAGTTTGGGTCTGGTGGAGGAGTTTGGGTTATGGGTATAAACTCTCAAGAACAGACTGGTGCCTACTTGCAGGGGAGAGGAAGTCTTTGCTTTCAAGGGATGGAGCTGTCATGACAGCAAAAAACATGGCCACCCCATGTTGCTCTCTTCAACTATGAGCTGAAGAGCAGGAGGCTCTTGTCACATGACCTTGAACTCACAAAAATTAAACCTCTGTTCTCTGTTCATTACAGAGAGAGAGAGAGAGAGAGAGAGAGAGAGAGAGAGAGAG
>CABHPR010138986.1:2621-28550 GCA_902168415.1 Peromyscus melanophrys | reverse complement strand
ACACACACACACACACACACACACACACACACACACACACACACACAAGCAGCACCAGGAAGTGAGTCCAACAATGTAGTCTGTGCCTCCCGCGCAGAGCATGGTGCCGCTGCTCCAGCCCTTGACTCCATTCCTCTTCCTCCTAGCCTCTCAGTTGTATGTTTTGTGTGGAGTTATCTGTCACCCTGGTGCTGTCAGTGAGATGTGTCATTCCTCTGTGTGTGCCTTCTGATAAAGTGGCCTTAATGCATATGCAAATCTTCTTCTCAAGCAGGCAGTGTGTGGAAACACTCACGTTGCCTGGAAGTCGCTCCCACACTGTGAAAATACTGAAGGAGCATATGCGTTAATTTTACCTTAAATTGCAGGCAGAAGCCACCCACCCTGCCCCTGTCACACAGAAAGGAAGGCTCAGATTCATCAGGAGACTTGTTTTAGCTTAGAAGGCAGAGTGAGCAAAGGCTAGTGACTAGCACAGGGGCCACAGGGACAGGTCTCAATCAATCAATCAATCAATCAGTCAGTCAGTCAGTCAGTCAGTCAGTCAGTCAGTCAATCAATCAGTCAACCAAGCAACCAATCAATCAATCTCTCTTTCTCTCGCTCTATCTCCTTAGCTTCCTCTTCTCCCTACTCTTCCTTTTCTTCCTCCCCCTTCTCCTTCTCTCCTTTCCTCCCCACTCCCATCTCCCCCCCCCCCACAATCTGTCTCTTTCCGTTCTTCTTATGTTCTCTTCGGTCTGTTTCCCTTTATTTCCCCCCACCCCCTTTTTAGTTTTTTCTAGACAGGGTTTCTCTGTGTATCCCTGGCTGTCCTAGAACTCACTCTGTAGATCAGACTGGCCTTGAACTCACAGAGATCTGCCTGCCTCTGCCTCCCGAGTGCTGGAATTAAAGGTGTGCGTCACTAGGGCCAGCTCCTCCCTTCCTTTTTTAGTCTTTTACGTTCTCTTTTCCCTCTTTCCTCCTCTCTTTCCTTTTTTTTCACCCCTTCCAAACTACTAGGAATAAACTCCTCCTACATGCTAAAAAAAACACTCTACCACTGAGCTGTAGCCCCAGCTCTCTATTTTCTTCTCGTTTGGAGACAGTTTCTCACTAACTTGTCTAAGTGCAGACTCACTCAGCAGCCTGCTCTGGCCCTGAGTCTGTAACTCTCCTCCCTCAGCCTCCTGAATAGCTGGGGCTGCACATGTGAACGGTCATGCCTGGCACCGCTTCTAGGGAACTTCTTAATTGAAATTTCCAATGTAGAGGATTATATTTCTCTCCTTGCATTTTTTCCAGACAGAGGGATCCCAGAGGACAAGACCAGAAGAGTGCTAAAAACATCACACTGCCGGACAGCAGGTCACAAGAATGACAGCCATGACAGGGCTGTGACTCCAAGAGCCAAGATGATTCCAAGCATCTGGCCTCTGCCTTTCTAAGATTCTGTTCCAGTCCTTCTGAGGAGATGCTCCTGTGGGAAACCATAGGTAGACTCCTGTATGGGTGGGCTATTCATCGAGTCCTTTCCTCTTGCCTTTCAGCTTAGGCAGCTGGAGCAAAGAAGCCTTAAAGTCTACAAAGTGTGAGGAGTCTTAGTGGGGATAGGGTATTCTGTGTGCAACCCCAAAGCAGGCATGGCAGATGCCCACCTTAAGCAGGTGCCTGGTGGCAGATGTCCACCTTAAGTGCTGGTGTGGTCAAGGGAAGGAACAGTCTCTCCCTCTCAAATCTGGATAACTGCCAGCCAAGGATGGACTCTAGTTGGCACAGGGTGAAAGGTGAAGAAGCTTCCTAGGAAATGGTGGAGGACGAGCCTAAGCCTTCAGTGGCCCAAGGGCAGAAGAGAGGAATCCTTTCTTCCCCAGGGAGTCTTCTTAAAAGATTGATCTTCAAAAATGTGCCCAAGATCTGTACTTTCCTATGATCTATAGCCCAGAAACAAAGTCACACAAAACCCCTACATCAGTGGTTCTCAGCCTTCCTAATGCTCTGACCCTTTAACACAGCTCCTCAAGTTGTGTGATCCCCAACCATAAAATCATTCCGTTACTACTTCATAACTGTAATCTTTCTACTGTTATGAATTGTAATGTAAATATCTGATATGCAGGATATCTCATATCCCACCCCTGTGAAAGGGTCATTCAACCCCAAAGAGGTCATGACCCACAGGTTGAGAATTACTAGCGGTTCTCCATAGGGTATAATGAATTAATCCTCATTACGGAGCTACAAGATGGACACTCCATGTTATTGATGGGACCAATGAGGCTCAGAGGTTAGGCAGCTTGCCCACAGACACACAGCAGGACTTTGGAGCTGAAGAGTCTAGCTTGGGTCTTGGCCTGTTGCTACATGATGCCTTGCAGTGTGAGAGTGGATGAGAGCATGGCATGTGCCGTGAACCACAAGGCTTCCGGGAGGCTGGAGCAGAGAGAAAGTGGTTCATATAGGTGAAGCTGGGGGAGCAGAGCAGAAGCCTCTTCTTCCTCTTCTTGCTCCTCCTTCTCCTTCATGATGTCAAGGACAGTTCCCAAGGCTGGAAGGAACCTGTCACTGAGTAGCACAACAATGGCCACACTTTTTATAGCTCTTCACTGTTGTTCCTGTGGACGTCTCCTCTTCCTCCATGTCACTTTCCGAGGCCTCTTTCTGTGTGCTTCGCTTCCTTTGGGGCGGTGTGCTTGCAAGAGTGTATGCATGTATGCGTGTGTGCATGTGTGTGTGTGTGTGCATGTGTGTGTGTGTGTAAGTGATTTCTATTCCAGCCTTCCTTCTGACAGATTCATAGCAACTAACCGCACGCAGAACCCAAGTCCCTCAAGTCCCTCAAGCCACAGATTCATGCTCAACCAAAACCCTGCTGAACACGAGTTCAAATGAAATCCCAGAGGAGGCCAATCTTTGTTAAGGACAGTACCCCTACCTGCCCCCACCACTACCCCACCAGAAAGGGCACTGCTTAAGCCTGACAGTATCACTCCACAGAAGCCTGACTTGAGGGAACTTTCCAGAGCCTAGCTTTGCAGAACCACTGTGACAGTCAGAAGTTTCTAGTGTTCCAGGGTCTTCTATAATCCAGGCTAGCCCAGGGCTCTATATGTAGCCCAGGATGGCCTCATCCTGCCTCAGCCTCTTGAGTGCTGGTCATCTTTTACTGGCATGTATGAGGATGGTTGACTCTGTGTTTTCATTAACATATATACATATCTACATATTAACATATATACGTATTATATTAACCTGACAAACTTCATTATGGCATTTTCATACAAATATAGAATGCACATTAGTCAAAGTCACAACCCATCTCTCTTTCTCACCCTCCCTCCTCTGAGAGAAGAGAGAGATTTGTCTTGCTAAGTGTGGTTTATTCCATATTACAAGACGGTCTCCATTTTGTGGAAAAAGAAAGCAGCTCAGAGAAGTTAAGACATTCCCTTGACCTCACACAGCATCCACTGTTCCTCATCTCCCTCTTTGCCAACCAGGAACAAAGGTGCCTCTTCCTGTTAGCTTTAGTTGTCAACTTGACACAGCCTAGAGTCACCTAAGAAGAGACTCAATCGAGGGATTGCCCTGATCACATTGGCCTGATGGCCTATCTGTGGTGGACTGCCTTGATTATTAGTTAATGCACACTGTGGGCTGTGCCATCTCTAGGCAGGTAACCCTGGACTGTCTAAGAAAGCCAGTGATGTAAAAGCCCAGGATCAAGCCAGCTGCTAGTTGAATGTTTTCCTGTGCCCACCCGGCTCCCGCATCCTTGCGTTCCTGCAGCCACCCAGACCAAAATGAACACACAGAGGCTTATATTAATTCAAACTGTATGGCTTAATGGCTCAGGCTTCTTGCTAGCTATATCTTACATCTTAAATTAACCCATTTCTATAAATCTATACCTTGCCATGTGGCTCACCAGTATCTTTACATCTTGTTTCTCATGGCGGCGGCTGGCAGCGTCTCCTGACTCAGCCTTCCACTTCCCAGAATTCTCTTCTCTGCTTATCCTGCCTATACTATACTTCCTGCCTGGCTACTGGCCAATCAGTGTTTTATTTATCAATCAATCAATCAGAGCAACAAATTCATAGCATACAGAAAGACATCCCCAGCACACAGGGAGATATGCCTTCCAACTATCAGGAGAAAAAGGAGCAAGCCAGAGGCTCTGTTCAGGAATTAGCATCTGAAGCTTGCCAAAGGGACACAGTAGCCAAACTCCAGTTAACAGGACTTCTAACCAGCCCAGATGACCTGTGTGCTATGAGAATGGAAAACGGATATCCACCTACTTGCTTGGGACACACACGCAAAGGGAAGCATGCCTGCCTGCTCTCTCTTTCTATCTGTTAGGTGCTTATTGTTTTAAGATCTCCTTGGATCGCCACCTCTGCTATCACGGCAACACCCTGTCAGCACTCTGCTCCAAGGTGTTGGATTGGTGATGTTCACAGGACACTCTGGCCACTATTGACCAAGCACACAGTGGTCTGTAGGAGAAGCAGACATGTCTCGCAGTGATGATGACTCTCAGACGGGTAAAAGTACCTCGGTTTACAGCAAGTGTAGGGCTCATCCACCAGAACACCGCTTCAGGGGCCCCATGTCACTTTGAGAATGGAAAATGTCTCTGGATGTGAGAAGCATTTAACGTGTCTTGCCACAGACAGATCCCCCAAGCTAAATATTGTGTTTGCTCATGAGTTGATTGACATAGCTTTGGGAAGTAGGGTTCACTTCTATTCCCACCCTGAGGGTGAAAGTACAGGAGATTCCCCCATTCCAATTCTGTGTTATTTTTGAATGCCTTGTGGTTTTTCATCCTCTTCAGTAATTACATTTCTTAAGACATCCTGTCGGCATCTATCAAAACAAAGAAGGAAGAGGGAAGAGTGGCTGATAGAAATCGCTTTGTCACAGTGACTCCACAGGGGCAGAGGAGCTCCCACTATTGAAGGTCCAAAATGACTTAAGGTCTCAGAAACATTCCAGATGAGACTGAAGACTAGCTCAGCGATTTCTAAGCCAAAACTGAGATTTCTAAGTGGCAGCCTTGGATGCCACATTATAATGAAGATTTGGAGCACAGATGCTATTGTCCCAATGAGTCAAGACCATTTGAAAGTGTTTTATGTAAGAGAATTTGTGTAAGTTTAGCTGGTGTGGTCCCTGAATTATCCTGTAGGCAAGAGCCTCCCAGAATTTCACCCAAATCTAGCCCTCCCTGTCTTTATTTAGGACCTTCAGGCCACAGTATCCCAGGGTGACTCCCATTCTTTTCTGGGAACCCTAGAAATATAGCTTCTCTTGATTCACACATCCTCATGGGCTGTTTCTCTGCCCCCACCCTGACAACCCTGGGTGGGTTTCAAAAGACACTAAATTTGATAACTAACCCTTATTACTCATTGCCCTCTCCACAGTATTCTTGGCAGGGGTTAGACACTGACATTTCCAGCTGAAAAATAATGCATTGTCAAGTAGGAAAACTGCAGGCTGTAATTTCTAACACTTGTATCCGTTATTTTAAACATGAAACATCGCATCGGCTTGACATTAATTTATATAATGGGGACAGAAAAGGATAATGCAATCTTAGTGACCACCTCCATTTCATTAACTGACAGGGAGAGCCACTAACCCAAAAATACAGAATCACCCTACACAAAACAAAGTCTGTTTATACACCTCCCATCATGCATTATTGAAGCAGACCAGGTCATTAGGGAGAATAATCAGGACGCCGGTGCAAAACCAGCCGCTGACAAATGCAGACACAAAACTTTTATGAAAGTTTGTAAATACGGTATTGTATGGAAATTCCAATGCATATTGGCCTCCCTGAGCATAGTAAAATGTTTTATTATGAAAAAAGTGGATAAGATACTTATCTTTTAAATTGGAGTTTAATATTTTATTAGTGCCAGGCACATAATTCTCATCAAATGGCAGGAAACTCTTTTTTGTATGGATATAAATGTCTAGAGTTTAATATTTCAAAGATAAGCACCTACCAGTACATCTATCACACTGCAGCTTAATGGAATTTACTTTTTCTTAAATATTTATACTGTATGTGTGTTTGCTAGTCGAGTGATTATAGCTAAGGTGGAGGAGAGTCTGGTCCTGTTAGGAAGTAGAACCAGCTAAGTAAGCTCTTAGCTCCCCCCACCTTGTTAACCTGTGTGGGGAGAGAATAATTAAGTAACTCAGACCCAAGGGCTGAAGGAGCCACGCTGAGAAAGGTCTACTTCTCAAGAACAAACCACCACCAACTTGCTTTGGATTCGACCTGAGTTTTTAGATGACTTCAGAAGAAATTACATTTAAGAAATTAGAACAAGTGTGTGTGGGGTGGGGAGAGAGTGTTTGACTTTCACAGGGAGATTGCATTGTGTTGAAAGCCTGCCTCCTTGTGCTGTGCTGGGGTGGGAGGGCTTTTTTTCTTTTTCTTTCTTTCTTTTTTTTTGTGGTTTCTTTTTGAGGGTCAGGATACAGCAGGCTGGAGCTCTTCAGCCTTGCAAACTCTTTCATGGGGCCTGAGAAATGCTTTCTGATCCATGCTGATACAATTACCCAGCCTTTATTGGCAATTTAGACCTGCTTTTAGGGACATTTTAGAGCAAATGATGTTTTCTTGATATTTTTAAAAAAAATCAGTGCTATATCCTGTACCTTGGGATAAAGGTAGAAACCGAGTTAGAGGCTCATTAGAACACTGACTGCCACAACGTGGTTTGCCATTGCTGTTGCTGGGAACTCGGTTACCAAAATGGTGGATATGGGCTGCACTGGCCATTCTCCTGCCTCAACCAAAAGCATTTTTATTTTGTTTATTTGGGTGACCTCCAAGGCAGCGTTTAATATTCCTATATTTAGAAAGCTCTTAAAAACCCTCCCATTAGTTGAAGGATATTAAAATGGACTGGATACATTTTTTTTTAATACCCACATTTGCTAAGGAAAGGCAGGGCAAGCCTTTGTCCCTGCCGAAGGTAGACACCCCGTTGATGAGATTGTCTGCTTCCTGCCAAGGTTAGGATTGTCTTTACCAAAGGAGTGGTCAGATTGACAGCAAATGAAACCAGCTGCCCTCAAGGCTTCCTGCCAGGGGCTGAACTCAGGGACAGTGAAGGCTGCGCCATGGAATTGGCAGAGCCAGTGACACGTCCTTTCTCTGGACAGGAGGCAGGAGGTACCACTGCACTGGTTCAAGGGAATTCGGACTCCACTTGGGCAGCCCACATCAGAAAAGGTGTGGACAATGAAATGGAAAGGAAACCTGGCTGTGTGGGGTATCAGCTATGCATGTGTCCCCCTGTGACAGGAGACAGCAGGCTGGGGGTGGGGATGGGATCAAGAGTGGGAGCTCTCTCTTTCCTCCTCCTGCTCTCCCAGAAAGCCCCCTACCCCCACCCTGACAGGGAGATTTTTCTTGTGTTGAGTAAAAGCTGATAATTTAAAATGTTCTTAGAGGTGGCTGTGTGAACATCAGTGAACTTGGTTGTGGTAAATAAAACCTGTTAATTAAAAATGTATTCTTTGGGGAAAACAATGCTGGCCGCACCTCTGCTGCCCAAAGTGTGTGTACCAAATGTGTGTCTTCTGCAGGGTGGGACAGCTCAGGCCAGTGCGGAGACACAAAGGTGACTTAGTCCACAGAGCTTCTCTAGGCTTGGCCCCATGTGATGACTCCCAGCTGTGGCCTGATCCTCGCCCACCTATCAGCATCTAGGAAGAGTCTTGTCTTTCTGAGCCTGGGCCCAGCTACTCCAGCCACACACAGTCCCACCTCCCAGCTTTAAACCCTGCCACTGGCCCTGCCTCAGATGCCCCCAAGTGCTACCTCCTCAAAGAGATTCCCTCCAGCTACATTACAGCCCTGTCTGGTTCCTGTCCCTTTGTCTGGTTTCCATCCTGATCCTTCTCACTGTCTAAGGTGCTCTTTCTTTTTTTTTTCCCTAGATGCTATGTCACCTCCAGCAGACCATACTTTCCAAGAGGGCAAAGATATCCTCTTCTTTCTGTGTTCCCATCCATTAACCCAGGGCTAGTGCACAGTAGGTGTTCAATTCATTCTTGTTGAGATATTGGAAAGTGTGTGGATGGGCCAGCCTTGTACTGGTAGGGTGATGAGGACCCCTAGGAAGGTCTCTGCAGTTCAAAGCAAAATGAAGTGTGTCAATCCAGGGCCAATATGGGGCACTCAGGAGGCAGGCAGGTGGGAATGATTGACACCTGTGGTGAGAGGCATAAGCTGGAGCTGACCACACGCTCAGAATAAAAGCATGGCATGCCCTACTTCCTGTCTCTCAACCCTCTGACTAGCCTAGTGCCTGCAAAATTCTAAGTTCTACACCAGTAGCCCAAGGAAGGGAAGGCTGTCAGATAAGCAGTGAGTCCCACAAGACAGGGCAGGACCAGAGCAGATATGACAGGGGCTCAGAATCAGGGTCACAGGGAACCTCTGACCCAGACATCAAGGCTGACAATGACTCATTGGGGACTGGCTTGATGGTGCCTGATACTGATGTTGACCATGAGTCTAGGACGCATAAGATCTTTCTCAAAATCTACGCCATGCTGGACCAGATCTCCCACTCTGGGAGCTGCCTTGTTGGTGGGCATTTCAGGGCCCCCAGGACAGCAGAAGATGCGGTAGGACATGCACTCAGGAATTATGTCCAGTGTGAGAAGGTATAGACACCAAAGAAGAAAGACCACAGAGCCTGGTATGTGTGGGACATACCTCGCTGGGGACTGGAGCACAGGACAGGATAATGCAGTCTCCCAGTGCTCTCTTCCATATGTTGGTGGCTGGATTGGACAGTGGCATTCCATTGGGAATATCTTTGTGTTTTTGCCTCCGGAGAGGGAGTCAGCCCATGCAGGTCTTGAGAAAGTATGAAGCTCCTGTATCGCAATACAAATGTTTAACTGAATTGCCACCCTGAGGAGCCTAGCACCACACCCACCAAGCAGGTGCGTGCACATTGCTCTCTGAACATGCTGGTCCCTCTCCTTCTGACACATCAGTACGGATGCCCTCTCAGAGGAAGCACTGGATTCCAGCTCCTATAGCCTTGTGGCCAACCTGGGTTCAGCCCCAGCAGAAATTTTCCTGCTGTGTCCTAGTGGTCTTTGTTCCCCAAAATGGCTCTGGCCCCATAATCTAGAATTAGACTGAGAAATGCCTTGAAGTCCTGAAACCCTTTGGGAAAACTCCATCTGGGATTCCCCCCACCCTATAGCCTTTCAGTCTAAATGCCTGGGTGTTGGGCAGGGTATACCATCTGCTCATACCCAACAGGGAGACCTGGAGCAGGCATGGGTTCAAAGATTACACCTCTGCAGGCCTGCTGCCCCACAAAGGAGATGAGCACAGACTTGGTTTGCAGCAATTTGTGGCTTTGCGACTGCATTCAGGCAAAAGGGACATGCTTTAAATAAGATTTCTTCTCAAGTGGTTGAGACAGAGGAGGGAGAGTGCCACCCCCTCTGTGGCTAGTGCGGGGCAAAATTGGAAGGCCCAGTGAATGCAGGGAGACAGGGTTCCCCCAGAGGAAATACATACAGTAGCTCTCCAAGGAGGTCCCTAAGAATCCAGTGCTGAGAAATGCATCTCCTTTCCTTCCTGCGTTTCCAGGCCTCATTGTAAAGAAAAGAAAAACCCAATTTGTGTATGTGTGGGGTTAGGCTGTGGGGAATTCAGTCTTCTCTTGTCTAAGTCTCAGTTCATATTGCTTCCCCCATCTGAGAATTCTGTCATCCAAGTGGCTCTCCATGCTTCTTCAAAACCACTAATAAATAAAAATTCTAAAAGTAAAAGAGAAGATACAATTAACCCAATGTGCCAGCCAAAGTTTGCAAAGTTTGAACCCAAACTGCTGAAGAGGCAAGTATGAGCAAAGGGTTATGGGGAGGCCACGTTGCAGCCCCTTAGCATGGGGGAGCCATTTGGGGAGAGAAATTCAATTTCATAAAAATGATTTTCCATGGCTGTTTTGTGAGTTGTAGAATGTGGAGGATTTTTTCCCCTTTCACCAAAATGAATAAAAAAAAAAAACTTTATGTTCAATGTGGTACTTAGGTAGTAGTTTTGTTAATTTCTTAAAACAAATTGGCTCCCTAGTAAATCCCAAACTTGGACAGGCGCATTAAGCTAGCAGTGGGGAGGCAATCTAGGCACGATTATCCTGCAAGAGAATTCCCAGAATTTCATCCAAACTGTGATTTGTTCTGTTATAAAAGGCCTATAAAACCCAGTATAGAAATTCCTGCAGGAAACTCTGAATGTTTAAATATCTGCAATTACTCTCTTGTGATTAAAGAAAGATATGAAGGACAGGACATTAGTGCCCAACAGCCGACTTGAGGTGTGGCTCCAGGATAAATCACGAGAGGCCTGTGACACAGATGGACAGACTTTGGGGTATTTACAAATCAGCTTGTAGTCAGGCAGGGTGGGGTGGGGACTGAGAAAGCAGGGTGAGATTCAGCCTTTCAAGGGTCATCCACTGTCTTGAGAGTCCCCTCCAGGGCCCTCTGGGGACTCTCTTCCTAGCTGGATCTTTCCTTTTGTCTTCCATTCTTCCTGCTCTCCTTGTCATCGTCTCCAATTTTAAAAAGTGAACCCAGATGGTCTGCTGTGGGGTCCCTAAGAACCTGGGTTAGAGGGTACCTGCATCACCACTTGGCTCCCCAGGTACCAGGGAGCCCCTTCTTCATTGGTCCTTGCTTGTAGAGACAATGTCAGACCAGGACCTCTGAAATGTCACCTATTCCCAGTGTCCCTTCAGCCCCAGGGGTGCAGACATTCTCCTTGAGTCCCCAACACCTTAGCTCCCTTGTTGACCTCTAACTGTTCTTCAAACCCTGCTAGAAACCATTTCCTTGGTTCAGGATGGAGATGAGGGGATGCTGAGCACCTCAAAGCAGAAGCCAGACACACCATGGATACCTCAAAAATGTATTTTTGATGTATGAATGGATGGCTTTAAAGGCTGTGCTTACTGAGTTTGCATATCACACTGAGCCCATTCTGAATGTCCGGGCTAATCCACTCTTAGTCCACCCTTGGCTTTCTAGGAAGTACAGTGGGGCTATATGAGGCTTTCCTCCTAGAAGTCAGTCAAGAAAGGGTCCCAGGGCCCGGGTTGAGCTCAGGAGTACTAAGATGACATTGGTGCCACTCAGCTGGCGCCAGCACTGTGGATGTTTTGTGTCCCTCCATCTTCGGCTGGCTCTCTGTTTCCCTCCCCCCTCCGCCCCATCTCTCACCACCCAGCCTCCTGGAACTTGAAGCAATATTTTGAGGGGTCAGAGTGGAGGATAAGCGAGATGGTGGGAACTCACGTAGCACGAGTTAGTGTGATCCCAGAATGCCTGTGTAGGTCAGAGATGACAAATGGCAGGGCCCTGAAGGTGTGCAATCCATTTATTGATTTCAAGCCCGCCCTCCTCCTGTTCCCTGGGCCTCCAGGGAGTGAGAGTCACAGATTCTTAGGGCTGAAATTGTGCAGGAAGGACACGGCTTTTCTATTGGCCAGACATCTGAGGCGGCTTGGCCAAAATATGGAGCCCATTATGGGGGAAATCTGGTTCATGTTTCCGATGGAGACAAATAGCCTCCCTCGGGCTGACGGCGGGTCTCTGGGTCGCTGGTGCGGGCCGACAGCAGTAGGCATCCCTTGTCCCTTGTCTCTAGTCACCTGGTGCTCGTATAGGAGAGTTGTTAAGTAACAAACAAGGATAGAGAATAGTCTGACAATGGGAACTGAAGATTCGCTCTGTGCTGGGAGCCCTTCTGGTTACATTTGCTGGCTTAGTTAATACTGTAGCTCCCGTGCAAAATGAAATTTGTGCTTCTTTTTCCAGCTCTGGGCCTGCCACAGGTCAGTTAAGACCACTCAGTCTGGGTGTTCTCATCTATAAAACGAGAAAACGAGAGTGACTTCATACACACAAGCACACACACACACACACACACACACACACACACACACACACACATCCCTTTTCGACAAAGTAAAGGATTACCTTATTCCAAGTGTCTAACATCTTAAATGATTTATTCTTCCTAGGAGCATCACCATAAGATACAGAAAAGTTAAGTCTGGGAACAAAGAGAGCAGAAAATGAAAGTTTGAGGATTAAATTATAGAGTGGTCTAACTCTTTCTGCAGAGGGCCAGGCAGTAGTGCAGGCTTCTTGAGCTGCAGAGTCTCTGAGGAAGCCCACTGTTGCCAGAGATGGAAGTGTGAGGGGAGGCTCCGGTGTCATTTCATTTAAAGAAACAGGCCCAGGAGTGGTGGCATACCCTCGGAATCCCAGTTCTCTGGAAACTGAGGCAGGAGGACCAGAAGATCCAGCCTGGGTTACAGAGTTAGTTTAACCTGAACTACACAGCTAAATGTTGCTTAAAAAAACAAATGGATAAATGGACAGATGGATGAATAGATTGAAAGTGGAAAGAAGCAGGTAAACTGGCAGACTGGTGGGGTACTACCCCAGGATGTAGCCAGCTGAACCTCACTTAATCACCCATATATTTCCTGTCTGGGTCAAGGCATAAAAATGAGGACTTATTAGAAAGTGGCTCCGCAATGCAGAAATCAAACGCTGTCATCTCTCTACAGGCTTTTCATTTCAAGGATGTCTAAACAAAACGAGGTGACGCTAACGAAGCTGTTTGAACTGCGAAGCGTGGGAGATCTCTAATTCACCGAAGCAGAGGAGCCTGGGGTTTTAATCTTAAACATAGAGAGAGTTCATGAACGCAAGGCTCTGGCATGGTTTACTGAATTATAATTGACCAAAGGAACAGTAAAAATAGATTAATGCTAACATGAGTGATCAATTTCCCCCTGAAGTACTAAGCAAGGTTACTCTGCGCAGTTACTTCATTTCTAAGCCGCTTTTGACATCTCGGATCCTCCACGGTGTTGGCTGGGCAGGTACCACAGTTCAAAGTTACCCAAAGCCTGATTGGCCATGTTCCTGCAATACATTTTCCTAACCTCAAGATAAAGATCCATGCATCTCTTTACCCTTTAAACAAAAAATAGCTATTGTAATAGCATGTAGTGGGAAGCATGGTCTGCATACCAAAACCCGTCCATGCCCTGCTAAACTGTTTAAGTATGGAAGAAGTAGTGTCTAATAGCATCAGGAAATTGAAATTTAAAAATTTTTCTCACTCACTTATTTGATGAGAACTGGTATGCTGACAGGTGAAGCAGAAAGTCATTTTTCAAGTTAAATGCCAAGTGGTTATATAGCATAATATCCAGTCAAAATTAACCACCTCACTGCTGTACTGACACCCAGCGTATTTAATGCCAACGGTTCCTGCAAAGCAAACGGCATCCCTCTGGGAATGCCTGTAGAAGGGGAAAGAAACTGTTACTAATGCTTCAATTATATAGTAGGCGCCCCAACTCTCTGAGTGGGAAGAATGGACTGGCAGCCAGCTGACTCTCCAGGGCACCGAAGCAGGTCTGAAATCGGTCTGTTCTTGAGGAGCCCCTCTGGGTCCTCTAAACCAAATTCCAGAAATTTGTGAACTTTGGACAGCTTTCTTTACAAGCAAGTCCTTTAGGATAAAGCAGGTCGAGTCCTATAGGTTAAAGTGCAGGGTAAAAGATGGCTGACTTCCTAAGATGGATCCTTCGGGTTATCAAGTAAATATCCCCTGCCTCCAGGACATGACACATGGGTCCATGGCAGTATGTGGTGGGACCCTGAGCAGTGAAACAGAGGGAATTAGAGTCCAAGGAAGAGATTGGAACTGCCATCTGGAGGATAGAGAGGAGGTACAGTCAGTGGTGGGAAATCCCAGCATGTCTCTCTCAGGACTTTTGCCAGTGAACATGCGTCCACGCTCCAGCAGAGGATGAAGGGGTGTAGCCTTTAGCTTTCACCCACAGACCCCTGTGGCCTTAAATTCCCAGGGTCTGAGTAACCAGGGTCATCTTACTTTCTCCTTCCATGGTGCTCACATACATCTGCCATGTACAAAGTTCCACAATGCCTTGGGACTGGTCAGGAACAAGAGGACAGTCAATACAGTCCATGTTCATTAGGCATTTCTTTAATTCTTCCTGCTACAAGGATAACTTTGAAACACTCCACATCTTTGGCCTTTTATTTCCCTGTGGGGTATGCCATGGGCTTCTCAGAGTCACATCAAAGAACAGGATGACACAGCTCCCTGGAGTCCCCAGGAGCTGTAGTAGAAGTGAGCCCACAGAGGAGAGTATATGGGTTACCCCAAGTCATAGCATCTGTTGATGGATGAGTCAAGCCTAGAATCCTGATTTAGACTTTTTTGGGGGGAAATAAATCAGCATTAAAAATAACCTTGAGAGTAAATAAAGAAAAGAAGACTGTTAATGTTTATTTTTGAAAACTTAACAGAAAAACTGAGATTAACATTCAAAAGACACTACCTTCAGTCTCATGGGGCACATTTTGGCACTTGCCTTTGCAATGCTTCCTCCAAGGATTTCATGACAGTCTCACATGCATCCTTCCGAGTCCTCTAGAAGCTGCCCTGTTTTTCTCAGCACCAGTCTGGGCACTGTGGATATTCAGGGCTGTAGCGTTGCATTGACCTTCTTAGGGTGTTTGGCAGCACCCCTCAGCTCAGTCCACTAAATGCCAGTGTCATCTTTCTCATGTGTCACACTCCCAAATGGTTGCAGATGTTACTATGTATCCCTATAGGACAAAGTCTCTGCAAGTAGGAGCAGTGCTGAACTAGTGTGAGCAACAAATCCAGACTAGTGGGTTGACAACCTAGTAAAGGAAGAGACATTTCACCCCAAGAAGAAGCCAGCTGCTTTTCTCCAAATCTAGCCTCATGTGGGGTATGCAACGATACATACACCAGAGAACTAGTCTTCTGCAGTGTGAACCCTCCTTCCTTGTTCCTATGGCATTCTGTTTGTTCCTTTATATTGCTAGTGTCCACTCATGTGACGTTGTTCTTATTACTTTTCATCTTCTGTTGGATCCTGTGAATATTTCAGGGTAGAATTTCTTTTTATTTAAGATTGATTCTAGTTTCAATGTGTGTGTGTGTGTGTGTGTGTGTGTGTGTGTGTGTGTGTGTGTCCAGGTATGTGCACATAAAGGTAGGTGTTGGTTGACCTCAGAGGAGGTTGTTAGATCCCCTGGAGCTGGAGTTGTAGGTGGTTGTGAGCTGCCCAATGTGGGTGCTAAGAACTGAATCTGGGTCCTCTGGAAGAGCAAGTGCTCTTAACTACTGAGTTCCTCAGAGTAGAATTTCTCATCTGTTTTCTGTTTGTTTGTGTTTAGCATCATTCACAGTGTTAGCATAGATTGGGTTAAACTGGAAGAAAGGAAGGAAGAAGGAGAGAAAGGAAGGGAGGAGGGAGGAAGGGTGGCTAGTCTAACTTGAGACACTCTTGAAAAGATACCCTGGTGCTCACTTGCATACACATAGCAGCAGTTTTCATGGAGAAAATTTACCAACTACATGAGCATCTATTGCTTTCAACTGGACGATGATTTCTAAGGTTAAAATTTCTCTGCATAAGCACTAAAAGTTTCCTAAATCCGCATCAAACAGCATTCAGGGAATCAGGAGCAATGCATTCTCCAGTAAAATGGGATCCCTACTTTTAAATAAGGATACTTAGGATTGTCAAAGGAGAGAGAAACTTTCTCTATTGCTTTAAAAGACAATTTACTGCATCATTAACGCATGTCGTTTAATGGAAAGTCCTGTTATTTTTGGAGGGAGAAATGAATACTCCATACTAAATATAATAACAACATAAACCTTTAATAAATAATTGTAACAGTTTATAAATATTTAAATGGTATATCTAAAAATCCTGAGGGACTGGAGAAGGCATGGAGGGAAGATCTGACTCACAAAGCACTAAAAATAGGTCCTGACACATGTGTTATCAGCTCCTTTTTATGCTGACAGTGAAATGGATATTAGGGAGTCCTTCTGCAAAGATGACAGAGCTGAGTGCCTGTCCTGAGAATATCATGGGAGGAGCTGTGGAGGGCAAGGATGACCAAAGAGTCCAACAGGAGGGGGAAGCCTGCTCTTACCCCTTCCCAACGTCAGTTACCAAGAACACAGCCCTGTGAGCTTGCAGGGTGTGCTAAGAAAGTGAAGCTAGTGGTTTTTGAGAAATCTAGTATTCCAGCAATGGTGCTGAGTGCTTTGGGTGGATTGCTCCACTGACATGCTCCTAAAGAGTCTAAAGAGAAGGCATCTTCTTGTTCCTCTGGACACAAGTAGAGTTGTGCCAACTACCTGGAAATGTTGAGAGGAGCCAGTCTCGAAAAGCTGAAAGCTGAGTTTAGGGGAAAAGGCAACTTGGGCCGATCTAGTGATCAATGGCTCCCAAGCAGCTAGCCAGGCTCTCTAGAGTACACAAACCTTACACATGAGAGAACAGCAGATGGAGATTCAGCCAGAAAAGTCTCTGCTGATGAGTGGACATACACAAGGGACCAGCCATGCCGTTGTATGAAAGGATGTATGGTTGACAGAACTCTACATGAGGTCAAATTCTGGCAATTGGCACTTCCTATGGCCTCGTGAGAATACTTATTAACATTATCTGTCTCTCTGTCTTTTTCTGTCCTTCTGTCTCTGTCTCTGTCTCTCTCTTTACTTCTCTCTCTTCCTCCTCTTCTTCCTCTACCTCCCTCCTCCTTCTTTCTTCTCCTCTCTCTCCTTCTTTGGTTTGGAGAATAGGACATATTGTCTCAGTATTTTCTAGCAGCCTTCAATGAGGGCAATTGTTGAATGAAGTCCAGGCCACAGGAGGCAAAATGGAGAGAAAGAAAGGATGGCAGAAATCTCAGGAAACTTGATTCAGGGTCTCTAATTACACCAGCCAACAGGTCCTTTTTGTTATTCTTCAGTTTGAACTGTAGTTGCTATTGTTGCGAGACAGAAGACAAAGGCATTATCACACACAAATGAGAGAGAGAGAGAGAGAGAGAGAGAGAGAGAGAGAGAGAGAGAGACTGAGAGACTGAGAGACTGAGAGACTGAGAGACTGAGAGACAGTGTTTGAGGGTTGGTCTCTAATACCCAGGTCTGATAACTCATGCCCTGGTAATTACACCAGCTCTCACCACCAGACATCCACAAGGGCTCTTCTTGTCTGATTTTTAAGGCTATCATAAACACCATGACCAAAAGCAACTTGGGGAGGACAGGATTTATTTCATCTTAAAGCTTGTAGTCCATCATGAAGGGAAGTCAGGGCAGGAACTCAAAGCAGGAACCTGGAGGCAGGAGCTAAAGCAGAAGCCATGGAGGGATGCTGCTTACTGGCTTGCTCCCCATGACTTGCTCAGCTGCTTTCTTATACAGCCCAGGGCCACCTGCCAGAGATCCCACCACCCACATTGATCATTAATCAATGGCCTACAGGCCAATCTGATGGAGGCATTTGCTCAATTGATGTTCCTCTTTCCAGCTAACTCTGGCTTTTGTCAAGCTGGCAAAACATCAGCCAAAACAAGGGCTTTTAGCATCCTAGGTGATGTATGTTGAACTCCGCATACAGAAAAGAAATGAAGACCAAAATGAGGGTAAGATAGTCTTTCTCAATCTGGAGGATTCTTGTTCAGTTTAGTGAAATGCAGACTGCCTTTGTAGGACAGCCTCTACCTTCAGGTGGATGCATGAAGCTATCTATACCCTTATGTGTTCCAGAAGCATGATTCACTGCCTCTAGAGCAGTCTGTGCCCTCTGATTCCAGGAGTTTGTGTGCAACAATATTCCTGGTAAGGTAAGATGTTAATCAATACTTAAATATTTCCCACCATGATAGTTGTCTCCTCTCAGTCACCTAGTGTATAAAAATGAAAGAAAATGACCAGCTACTTGCTGTGCTCTGTCCCAGGGCAGAGGTTCTGTCCCATTTCTTATCTATGCCTCTCAGTCCTCCCTCTATACTCCACCACACACAGTAGGGGACCCTGTGACTACTAAGACTGATGTGAACAGCATGTGCAGCAATGCACCATCTCTACTTAGACCTAAAGCATTGTCTGATACACTAGAATGAACAGGAAGAGGCTGTCTGCTGTGAGGAGAGCTTGTGAGGCCCTCCTCACTCTAGATCTCTGGGAATGTTCCTGCCCATGTTTCCCTGTTTCTGAGCTTGGAGAAATTGGGGTACCCTCTCCCATTCACTCTTCACCAAGGGCCCCTTATCTCTGGTTCTGAATGTCTTGTCCTAATATGCCTTTGATGGTGGCTTTATTTGAGCTGCCCTACCCCATAGAACATGGAGGCTATAGCTCATCCAGAGCTCAGCTTACAGGGCCATGTGTGAAGCTCACAGGTACTGTCTATGCTATCATCCAGTTCGTTATGCTCCTGAAGAAATGTCTCTCCAGTGCCTGTTTGGCCATGGAGACATCCTGATGCATCGACAGTCAAGAGTTTCTTCTGTGGCCTGGGATGTCATGTAGCTCCTCACTTCCTGCCCTCTTATACAGAAGTACACTCACCACACCCCCAACAAATCACCTGCACATGCCACTCAGACTGTCCCTGTTTCTACATGGGTATCTTGTTCCCACAGCTTTCTAGGCATTTTTTTCTGTCATCTATTCCTGTGAGGTCCCTGTGACTACCCAGCCAGTGAAAAAGTCCCACAAAGGATCTTCTTGAACATGGCCCTATCAACACACTGCTGAATGGAGTCATATTTCCATGCCTGGCATAGCTTCTTCCTCAGCAAGCCTGCCACTCTTAAACCTTACGATGTCAGCCAGACGATACTCTCATAGTGTCAGCACTTGAGACAGTGAGGAAGGAGGATGGTGAGTTTGAGGCCATTCTGGGATACATAGTGAAAATCTGTCTCAAAACAAAACAGAACAAAAAAGCCAATGACTCATATCTTAGGGCAGAATGGGCACAGGGTCTCTGAGAGAAGGGGGTGGGGTGGGGTGGGGAACAGCCATCATTCGATGGTGGGCAGGAACTCACAGGTGGCAATCCTATCCAGATGGCTTTGGGGGTACTGTGGCCCACTCTGCCTGCTTTGAGAGAGATTCCAGGTGCTTTCCAGACCCTGCAACTGCCAACCTGAGCTACAACAGCTAATGGACAGTGAGACAGCCCATCAGTAGATACATCTCTCAAATTGGAAAACATCATACATTAGAGCCAGAAGAGGCCTTAGGAATGACCTAATTAGAGCCCCTCATTTTACAGGCAAGTAAACCAAGGCCCAGAGGAACATGATTTCCCCCAAAGTCACATAGCTAATTAACAGAAGTGTCTAGACCAAAATCCGGGTCTCCCGACCCCTGGCAGATGGTTCATTCTATTGCCTGTGATTCTTTTGATTAATAATCAGTTTCTGCCTGGTTCTGCCTCAGTAGGACTTTATCAAATGGGTTCTCCAAGTTGTTTTTATAGGTATGACATAAGGATAGCATTTTATGGTCAAGCAAATTAGGAAAATGATAAACCAAGAACTAAACTAATTTATTGATTCTGACATCCCACAGCTTTTAGCATGGTAATCCACAAAGGCAAGTGACATATGTGGCCTCTCCCTATTTTAATTAATCTTGGGATTATTTCTTGGGATGTGAACATATTAGACACATAACTAGAGAAGTGTGCATCCATCAAAGTTTTCAATGCATGCAGGCTCATCTTTCTGCTTTTCAAAGTCCGACATTCACGTGGCTTTTGGAGTTTTCATGCCAGAATACAAGTACTCCACCATGACTCTGATGTGTAAGAACTTGTCTGCTTAGAGGATTCTAGGCTTTCACTCCTCCTCGATATCATCCACAAAGTGGCACGTGGGAGTGGGAGATATGTTGCCATCTTAGTCCATCTGGGCTGCTATAACAAAATACCACAAACTGTGTAGTTTATAAACAACAGAAATTTATCTCTCACAGTTTTCAAGACTGGAAAGCCTAAGATCATGGCACCAGCAGGTTCAGTGTCTGGTGAGGGCTGGTTCTTGGTTCATAGATGGTGACTTCTCTCTGTGTCACCACAAGGCAAAAAGGGCAAAGATGCTCTCTAGAGCCTATCATAAAGGCACTAATCCCATGCACTAGGGGCCAGTCTCACAACCTCATAACCCCTGAAAGTCTCCATTTCCTAATTCCACCACAATGAGAGTTCAAATCTTAACCTAATTTTGAAGGGCACAACCTTTCATGTCCATAGCTTTGTTTACCTTGGTTGAAAAACACTTCCAATGAAAGTTTAATTTGAAAAAGTTAATATTAAACCTTAAAAAGCATCCATCTCTAATTACCTTGAATTTTCAGCGGCCTCAGAGCTGTTGAATGTGGGGGGGGGTGCACTTCACCCGTTCAAATATGGGCCCCAGCTAAGACTCCTGACGGGCCCCACTAGAGCCGTTGGAGGCTGAATGGCACAGAGGGGACTTGGCTGATGCAATGGGCCCATCACATAAACTCCCTGGTTGGCTGTGACACAAGTTATCTTAAGGAAGAGCTTATGTGACTACGTCTTACCACATATTTCCAATTGAGTTATCACAGGGGTATTGGGAAAAAAAATCATCGGAGTTGGCAGTAACTCAGTAAATAAAATCACTGCTTTAATTGCTCCAGTGTAGCAGGTCGATCATTATCAAGAAAGGTTTTGATATATTTTTTAATTAAACAGTGACTTTGTTGATCGATTTCACTGATAATCGTACAATCCCCTCCCTTGTCCCCCAGCCTTTGAAACAGTCTGCTTCATGAGTTGATACTTAGCAGCTGAAATGCTGAGACCTAATCTTAGTTCAGCAGGGAGCCAGTAATTAGGCATGTGATCACCCCTGTATGTGCCTTAGTTTCCCCACCCTGTGGTATTTTCCAGATCCTCTCCCTACTCTAGAATGCTGAGATGTGAGTGGAAGATACTGTGTCTCTGGGCAGTGCTTTAACAGCGAACGAAGCCTGGACTGTTATTCGTTCAACTGTCTCCTAGAGATGGATGATATTCATGCTCAGTGTGGCTAACACAGATTTCCTCAGGGACTTTAGGATCTGGACTCTCACCCACCATGACTTTGACATCCCTCTAAGCCTGTTTCCTGGTTTACGGAATGGGACAGGCACTTTCAGTGCACATGGATAACGGTAACCCGAATCATACCTATTGGTGAATGCATAGTATCCCTATGGTTCTCCAGTGTTGCCCACCACTGATTGATCAATTGACTGACTGACTGATTTTGAAACAGTGTCTTGCTGTGTAGCTCAGGTTAGCCTCAAACTCTTGATCCTCTTGTCTCAGTCTCTGGAGTGCTGGGATTGCAAGTGTGCTCCACTGTACCCGGTAGTCACAGCCTTCCTTAAGCCTGCTCTTCACAAAGGGAAGTCACTGCCCACAACTACAACCCAGCCCCACTTCTTAGTAGCAAAGTCACTTGGTTGCTGGGCCCAAGCAACAGGTGGAGAAATCAGGACTTGGAGGAGTCAATAGTTATATTTAGTCTGCATAGAACAATGAGAACCAGTGACTGCAGTGAACAGAAAGTGCTCAGAGTGGGCAGTATGCATAGGGAGTACATGTTTCATATTCCTGTAGTTGCTGTCTTCTCTATTACCCCTCAGAACCATTCCCATATAACCCATTTGGTCAAAAGAATCCCATTTGATTCAGAAATAATGAGGGAGGACATTCCAGTGGCCCTAGAATGGTTGCATTTTCATTTACATCTCTACCAAAGTCTACCCAGCAGACATGGGTGTCCCCTCTGCAGGTGGCAGGTGATGGCTTTCTGAGCCTCTAGCCTATGCCAGCTGCCTATGCCAGGTTCTCCAATCTTTAACCCGACCCCTTTCAGCATGGAAGAAAAGAATTCTTTCTCTTATGGTATTTGCTTATCCCTGATGTGGGAAGATAAAGTGACTTTGTTAGTATAAAGTGAGGTGTAAATTGATAACTCGTCTCTCAGGAGATGACCCTCATTCAGGAGCCTATAACCGCCAGTGGCTTCCATGTCCCACCTCAGAGTATGCACAAACTCAACTGAGATCAGCCTCTCCCCAGTTTTGACCATTTCCAAGAATCACAGCTGCCTACTTTCTTTCCGTCTGGCACAGACCAGAAGGCCCTCCAAGCCCAGAGTACCTGTGGAACCACTGTGGAGGCATTGGAGAGGGCTTCTCCCTACCCCAAATCCTGCCCCTCACATGTTCAGAGATGGTTGTCCCAGGAGCCCTCCCCCTGCCTGCAGCTCAGTCCCTCAGTCCCTGAGCTGCCCTGGGAACCTTACCTGAGGTCCATTTGGCATACTTTGGCCCGTTCAGTAACCCACAAGGACAAAGGAGCTTCCCAACATCAGGCCTCAGGGAGACTTAGGCTGTCACTGATCTGATAATTCCTGCAAAGGGGCTACAATGAAGAAAGGTCACCATGCTGGATGGGGCCACTAGGAAAAGACACTTGGCCTCTAATAAAGCTTCTAGAGACCCTGGAGAAGCAAGACCTCCCCCTCTTCTCTGGACCTCTGATTGTCAGACACTGGAGAACCCCTGTGTGCCAGCCTGCTCCTGGCCAGCCATTTTCTTACCCACTCCATTTGCTGTGAGAACCTGCTCCCATCCTCCAATCTTGGGAATGTAAAGAGCTCTTTGATCTTTTCCTGGGTCACAGGGGATCTTGTTAAGTTTAGAAGCAGCCTGGGATGAGAAGGAAGGGAAGGGAAAAATATGAGGCAGTGTTAATGCTGCTATTGAGGGCCTAGGGCAGAACTATTTCCAGGCTGTCTGAGGCCTTGGAGGACTTACACAGCCCCTTGCCTGAACTCATCCACTTTATTTTAGCTTTTTGAGCATTATGAAAAACTTTCTAGAAAAAAGAAGAAGTTTCAGTGGGGTAGGGGAGTAAAAGTTATCCCAGCTGCAGAGAAATGGTCTTAACAAACCATTGAGGCAGACTGGCCATTGCTGGATGGCTCTCAGGACACACAGACACTGGGAGACAAGTGGGCACCATAGAGCCTCAAGAAATCACTGACGAGAGGCTTCTTTGATTTTCCCCTCTCCCTACATCCTTCTTCCAAGTATCCAGATTCAATAGGAAGAAGGCCTTCCAGTGTTGGAATGGGGAGGCACATGAGCACAGGGCACAGAGCAGAGCAGCCAGGTTCCTGACCACTTCCTACCAGAAGCCAGCAGCAGTCCCTGAAGCTGGATAAAAATACCCATCCTCCAGATATTACCCAATGTGCCCAGCGGCCACTCTGCCTCTCAGAGGAGACCCACTGCTGGAGAGGTGCCCTTAGCGCAGTCTCTGGGTGGAAATGTAGAGTTATTATTTTACTTTAATTGTATTTATTTTATTTATCATATGTGTGCCCGTGTGTGTGTGTGTGTGTGTGTGTGTGTGTGTGTGTGTGTGTGTGTGTAAGCCACAGTATCTGTGGTGGAGGTCAGAGGACAACTTATTCTTCTACCATGTGGAGTCCTGAGATTGAACTTGGGACCCCAGGCTCCACAGTAAGTGTCTTTACCAGATTGCTACTATCTTGCTAGCCTTGGAAATGGCTACTCTTTTAAATGTCCTTAATACTTTATAACCCACAAATCAGTATCCTTGCCTATGAACAATTTTTCACTTTACTGTTTGTTCAGGGCAGATGTAAGGTCCTCTGCCTAGTGTGTACATTGAGGACTTAACCCCAACTATCCTCAAATGTGACCGAGTGAGGTCTTTAAAGAGGAAATGAGGTTAAAATAGGGCCACAGTTGGGCCTGATATACTATGGCCAATGCCTTTATAGGAGAAGAAAATTAGGATACAGGCAGCCACAAAGGATGAAGAAAAATGTAGAAGACAGCCAGCTGTGAGACAAGAACACAGGCCTCAGAAGGAACCAATCCTGCCAGCACCTGACATCATGACATTAAACATTCTTCCTCCAGGATGGCGAGAAAGCAAATGTCTGCACTGATGTCACTCGGGCTTTGTGTGCTGCTTAGAGCAATCTCTGAGATGAGATGAACGTCTGGGAGCCCAGCAAGATGCACTGTGCCCAGAGGCATGGGGCTGTGCTTCTTGCTAGAGTGATGGAATATCTGGCAACAACTCAAGGAAGGAAGGGTTTGTTTGGTTCAGAATTGGAGGGTACAGGGGAAGCCAAGGCAGCGAGAACTCGGGGTGGCTGGTCACATCGCATCTGCAGTCAGGAAGTGGAGAGAGATGAAGGCTGGGACTCAGCTGGCTTCTTCACGTTTCCTTTTTGTTCAATCCAGACCCCCAGCCCATAGGGTCATCCTGTCCACATTCAGAAACCTTTCTGGAAAGGCCCTCAACACAATCAGAGATTCTCAGTCTGGCAGAGTCACCACCACAGGGGCTCAGGAATCCCTCATCTCTAGGATCAGCATGAAGAGAAGGACACCTCCTTTGAATGTAATAGTTTTATTTGCCAGGGATTTCCTCTTACTTCATTAGCTTTTGTTGGAGGTGGTTTTTGTCACAGACTTGGACATTAGCTAACTTGTGTGCTTCCTGGTGACAGAGGAAACATCTGCAGGCGGGAGCATGAGTTAAGGGTGAGTTAAATACTCTGTCATCATTGTCTGCTTCCTCCCTTTTTGTTTCAATCTTCACAGCATCTTAAGACTTCATATAGACTTGAACATTTAGATAAAATAAGTCATTTGCTCTTGGTAAATAGCACAGCACTATGCATTATTTGGCTTATCATGTTGCTGAATGTATCAAGAACATCAGGGACTGACTGTCAGCCAGACACATAGCTACACCATAAGGATTATGTACACGTCTCAGAAAGTCTGAATATGAATGCATTGCCAGGGCCTGTAGGTCTGTAGTAGAATGCTCACCCAGTATGTGAGGCTGTAGGCTCCATTCCCAACACAGAAAAGAGAAGTAACCTAAGGCTCACATACCCAGCCCCAGATCTTGGGAGGCTAGGGACATAAAATGTTAAGTTTAAGGCCAGTCTAGGCTACATAGTGAGAACTTAGCATAAAAAAATTAAAACATAAATTTTAAGACATTAGGTGGATAGTGGGGCTGGAGAGAGGGCTTAGAGATGCAAACATAAGGACCTGAGCTTAGATCCCCAGCACAATGTAAGAGCCAGTCATGGTAGCATGTGCCTGTTACCCAGTGCTAGATGGGCAGAGATGAGTCCATTCAGGGTGGGGAGCTTGCATGCCATCCATCCGGCCTAAATTTCGAGATCCAGGCTCTCTGAGAGTCTCCAAAAATAAGGTAGAGAGTAGTAGAAGAAGACCCCCACACCCAACTTCTAGGCTACACACATACACACACACACACAGGCACATGCACACATGCATGCACAAGCAGGCACATCTGCACACATACATACACACAGACACACACACAAACACACATACACGTACATACATACACTCATATACACACACACACCAAGGCAAAGTGCATTTACATGCACACACATAACATACACACACTCCATTCACACAAGTGAATGCTGAAAGATTTGTGAAGGTGTCCCCATTTTGTAAAGATGCCTGTGAACTCTGTAAAGATGAACTCTCTTCCGGAACTGCCCTCCCAGAATTGAGGCTGCGTCTAGGGAAAGCAGTCCTGGTTGCTGCCTCGCTTTCTCTTCCATAATCTTGCTTTGCTGCTATGATCAGATGAAGTCAGTCATTACAGTTGACATTCACAGACTCCATGAAACAGGTGCACAACCCCCACTAGACATGCTACACTGTGCACAGACCCAAACAGATGTCCTCAAACCACCCCTCCCTCATCTTTCATTACAGTCTGTGGGAGAGGGTTGCAAAAATGACTACAGAATCCAAAGTCACTAAAATCTCAGATAACTCATATTTCCTGATAACACGATACTCTCTCTCTCTCTCTCTCTCTCTCTCTCTCTCTCTCTCTCTCTCTC
>CABHPR010138985.1:0-21130 GCA_902168415.1 Peromyscus melanophrys | reverse complement strand
TTCTTTCTTTCTTTCTTTCTTTCTTTCTTTCTTTCTTTCTTTCTTTCTTTCTTTCTTTTTCTATTATCAGCTTGATACAGTACAAATTCTTATCCTAATAGTGAAATGTTTCATTGAGGCTTGCCCAGTAATTGAGTAAACCCAAAACTTATTCTAAGCCACAGTCATCCTAGGGTCCCCCCTGCTGTATAGCCTCCCTGGTTCTGTGGGTTGCAGTCTGATTGTTCTTTGCTTTATATCAAGTCTGATTGTTCTTTGCTTTATAATGCTCAACATCCTTAGTCATCAGAGAAATGCAAATCAAAACAACTCTGAGATACCACCTTACACCTGTCAGAATGGCTATGATCAAAAACACTAATGGCAGTCAATGTTGGAGAGGATGCCGAGCAAAGGGAACACTCCTCCACTGTTGGTGGGAATGCAAACTTGTACAACCACTGTGGAAATCAGTATGGCAGTTTCTCAGAAAACTGGGAATCGATCTACCTCAAGACCTAGCCATACCACTCTTGGGCATATACCCAAGGAATGCTCAATCATACCACAAAGATACATGCTCAACTATGTTCATAGCAGCACTATTTGTAATAGCCAGAACCTGGAAACAACCTAGATGCCCGTCAACTGAAGAATGGATTAAGAGAATGTGGTACATATACACAATGGAGTACTACTCAGCAGAGAAAAACAATGACATCATGAGGTTTGCAGGCAAATGGATGGAACTCGAAAATATCATCCTGAGTGAGGTAACCCAGGACAAACATGGTATGTACTCACTCATAAGAAATACTTTCTAATGTTTCTTTATGATGAAAAGGACTCAAAATCGTTTTAAGCGTTTGAGATAAGCTAGGAAAGCGGCACAGAGAAATGGTGGTGGTAAGAGAAGTACAGAGATGGACAAAGGGAGGCTTGTCATGGATGCCAAGGGATTAGAGAGGTTTCCTTACAGAAGTGTATGAAATGATGTGAGGAGCAAATGAAGTCCAGGGCGAACGTGTGTTGGTTTACATGAACGCAGTCATGTCAAGGACCCCAGTGCCTCAGACTGATGGTAATGGCAATGTCTTCATGTTGTCAGGGTGTGGGTGTTGACAGTATGTGCAGAAAATGTCAACCACAGCCTCCTCCCCACCCCACAGAAGTGCTATAGTTTAAGACCTCTCCTCTGCAGAACATCCTCACCAAGTTATATTAAAACTGCCTCCTCATTCAGCAGCATATAATAGCTTCACTGTCTTGTTCAGCTGTATACAATAAACCTGCTTCCTCGATATATATATGGTGTATACGATAACAGGGTTGAGTTTCTGGGCTGCTGCTGGTGTCCCCATAAAAGAGCACATGGCCCACCAGATTGCAGCCTCTCTGCACGTGTGTGCCTGCATTCTCCCCATTTCTTCATCCCCTTTCACCCTGGCCAAGTCAATCCCTAAATCTGGGCAGGGCATGGCAAAATGAAGCAGAGGGAATGTGGTTATTAATAGCTAACTCGGATAAAAAGGCCTAACATGACCACTGGTTATGACAATGTCTTCATGAAACAACCGAAGCTTAATTGTGAAGGTGCCACAGGGTGTTTGTCACAATATAGTGATAGTGCGGACTCCAGAGAGAAATGAGAGTTGGGACAACTGAGAAAATAACGGGGGAAGCCAAAGAGAAGAACCCTGTCTATGGAAATAAGATAAAAACGCTTTTGTTCGCCGGGCGTTGGTGGCGCACGCCTTTAATCCCAGCACTCGGGGCAGAGCCAGGCGGATCTCTGTGAGTTCGAGGCCAGCCTGGATTCCAAAGTGAGATCCAGGAAAGGCGCAAAGCTACACAGAGAAACCCTGTCTCGAAAAACCAAAAAAACAAAAGGAAGGAAGGAAGGAAGGAAGGAAGGAAGGAAGGAAGGAAGGAAGGAAGGAAGGAAGGGAGAAAAAATGCTTTTGTTAAAGGATGAGGGAGTATAGTCATTACAGAAAAGTGAGATCCCCTTTGAGTCTTAGTTAAGGATCATCAGCGTAGCAGAACTGGGATTAACCCAACTTCATTCAAAGCATTTATTTTATAAAAAAAAAAATAATAAATAATGAAATAAATCGCTCACCTTGTGATTCACTTGCAAGAATCATTCCTTTTATCTCTAGACAGGAGTTTTGTATTTCACACTACACTTTCCTCTCAGGTGTGGCACACACACCTACAACTTCCTGTTTCACTTCTCTTCCCACCACCTTCCCTTAGAGGGCTGGGAACAGACTAGGTCAAATCACTGCCCCGCCAAGCTGGATGACCTTATTGCAGAGCCCCAGAAGCCACATAACAGCTGGAGGCAGTAGCTCAAGTGACTGTAATCCCAGTTTGTCCCTACAGGAAGCGGGGAGGCAAGAGAAAGAGTCTTCTAAAGCTCACAGGCCAGTGAGCCTGCCCCGGCAGTGGCAGAGACCCTGTCTCAAACAAGGTAGAAAGGCAAGGACCATCACCCAAAGGTTGTCCGACTTCCACACATGTGCTGCGGCATTTGTGTGACCACACCCACATCCACATTTTACATACACACACACACACACACACACACACACACACACCCCTATGTCATTTATGTTTTAAGTGATCACATGCTTTAAAGAATGACAAGTCCTATCTTATCCTTGGAACCTTTAGTTTACTAAAGTTACTCATATGAATCTATTGTCCTTGGCAGTGATAATGTTTTGAAAGAGACGTGTTGAATTTTCCCGCTGGTGGTTTTCAGAAGAAGCCTTACACGGGAGACCTCCACTGCTACGACTTGGGGCAGTTGTGTCTCCATGGAGTAGCTGGTGTGTAGACACATCCAGTGAGCCAGCAAAAGCACTGCAGCGCTGCTAAGCAAAACGTGGGGAAAATGGCTCCATCGAACATTATCGACCAAGTCAGTCTACAGAACAGAATAGAACTGCCCGTTGTGATAGTTAATACTGATCACAGACTTGATAGGATTTAGAATCGCCATGAGAACAGACCTCTTAAGTCTGTCTCTGAGGGAACTTCTAGATTAAATGAATAGAAATGGGAGACTCACCCTAACGGGGGCCAGAGACTGAGGTCCTGAAATGAATAAAAAGGATAACGTGAGCTGAGTACAGGCATTATTCTTCCCCTGATTCCTGACTGCTGACGTCATGGGACAAGCCATCTGAAGCTCCCACTTCCATGATGGACTGCATTGAATTGTGAGCCAAAATGAACGCTTCCTTTGTCAAATTGTTTTTGTGAGGTATTTTGACCCAGTGACGCATAAATCAATGAGTGCGCCCACCTTTGTGCTTCTTGCTCTGTAGTTATCAGATATATTATACTAAAGTTCCTGTTTATTAAAACAAAGAGCATTCTAAGTGGCATAGTATATAAGTAAAGTATAGAGGCCTGAGAAAGGCAGATTTTATTGAGGTCAAACTCCATGTCAGATGTTCTGCACCCCTTATTTTATGCTTTTATAAGAATGCTGTGAGATTCACATGCTCCACATTTAAGCCAGGTTTTACACAAAAGCCTAGATGTTCCTGCCCTTCTACATGGAATTAGGAATCCTTATCTAAATTATAATGAAGCACTAAGTGTTGCTTCTAGCCCTCACTAATATTACCTCCTAGACTTAAAATTGTTCTCTTATGAGTATCAAATTTCTATGGGGCAATATGGAGCTTTGTGGATGGGCCATGAAATAAGGCAGACTGTTCAAACTTCAGCACATTTATTGAGCAGGTGAACTAAAACAGATTACTTAGATAGTAGAGTGTGCACTACCACCAATAAAAGACAATAATGGTATCTACCTGCAAATGGATATTTCAAGTAGCATACTATATAATGCCTGTAAAACATCTAGAAAGCACCAATGCTGATTTAGTCAAGTCACAAATGTGCTCTGTTCATAAAGTGTTGCTACTGCAAAATACACAGTCAATTAAAAAATCACAACATAGTATAGTGGTATTCTATTTGTACTGAAATGTGATTTTATTTGTATGTTAATAAATAAAGTTGCCTAGGGGTCAGAGCTATCAGCAAGCCATAGCGAAAGCCAGGGCGGTGGTGGTGCACGCCTTTAATCCTAGCACTCGGCAGGCAGAGCTAGGAAGATCTCTGTGTGTTCAAGGATACAGCCAGCATTGGAGACACACGCCCTTAATCTCAATACCAACCATAGAAGACTTGGAGGTCTGTACAGAGAGGCAGTGACGAGGCAGTCACGTAGTTGGGTTTACAACCAATGAGAAGGAAGAACAGAACTCTTATTTTAAAGGCGAACGCACAGGAAGGAGTCCCTTTTCGGAGAGGTCTCTTGGCGGGAGAGGCTAGCTGGCGGAAAGCGGGTAAGACTCTTAGCTCTGACCTCTTTGGCTTTCATCTTTACATTGGCTCTGTGTCTCTTATTTAATAAGGCAGCTGGTTACATCTACAACATAGGATTTTAGGAGTAGCAGAGACTATGAAGATACATTTCTATACTATCCCTACATTGGAGGGAAAAACCTATAATTTAAAAAAAACTCAGAGCAATATATATATATATATATGATTATGTTCCTAACCTGAGTTTTCCTGGATATCAAATCAAACACCTCTCCAATGTATTCCTCATTCTTCATGTTTGTTTATGTTACTTATCCTTTTCTAACTGGTTGCCTTTTTCAGGCTGATTTGCACAAAACTAATGTTTTGTTCATTTGATGGGTTACATATATATATATATATATATATATGACCTTCTTTTGAGTTCCTTATAGAAAAAAGCTAAACAGAACAAAATTATATCCCCCAGGAAACTTATGATAAAAGTTACTTATCGTTAAGGACTAGTTAAGTAAACACGGCCACATAGCTGCTTGGGGGAAGGAAGGCAAGCAAGATTAGTTAAAAATGTATGAGGGGGGATAATTATCCTTACATTTTGTCCCGTTGCATGGTGACTCTTCAGTGTGGTGTAGTTAAAGGACACTGGACTTGGGATTCTGGAAAAACACTACTGGGATCCAGTCCCTTCTCCATCATTCATTGGTCCTCTAACTCGGTGCTAGTGGACTGTCATCTTAAAACCTCAACTTAATCTTTAAAAGACTCTTAGTCCCTTGCCTCTCTTACAGACTGATTCTAAGAAAGCATACCCCAAAGCACTTTATATAATATGATGTTCAGTACATGTGTAAGGAAAATAAAAAAAAATGTCAATGATCACAAATGGCAAAAATCCCAGACTCTGCATTCTGTAACGTGTTCTTTACGGCTGTTTCCTTGAGATGTTTACTCATTTCTGATTCTGAGGTGTCAGCAGCCTCTCTGAAAGCTCTCCGGATAGCACAGGCTGCAAACGGCTGTAGATTCAACCCGGGTCTTTTGATGATGACGATCTTTGAAGGTTTCCCATCTCTAGAGAGGCTCAGTCTGCTCACGGCAGCTGATGGAACAACGCTACAGGCTTAGCTTGTGATTCTCAGTTGGAGTCAAGTTTGAAAGCCACTCAATCAAGAAACCAATCAGTCTGTCTAGAAAACAAATGGGTTAGAGAATAAATGCCAAGATGACTCAGACTCCATTCTGAAAGTGTTTTTATGGGGACATTGATTAGGCCTCCACTGGATATTTACTAAAAATAAAAAATAATATTGGCAATACTCTTTGTGGACTTTCTTCCAAATAGCTGTGACGTGTGAGAAACACTTGGAACAGTGTATACAAAAACCATAACTAACAGCATCATTCTTACCTATGATTGTTTCTCTCATTCCACAAAAGCCTTGAGTAAAATGAGTTGTTTTCCAGGAAGTCTGAGCGCACTAGGAATCAGTAAACCAGGCACCACCACTCTATTTTATTATTATAATCATCGATTTCAGTTCAAGTTCAGAATCTCTTTTGCTCACAGAAAGGGTGCTTTAAATATCGGTCATGATCCCAGGCTAATAGTAAAAGACAAATTACTACAAAATCAGTACAAGACAAAATGGGAAGAGACTGTGCAAGGAAGCAGAGGCAACCACTGATTTTCATAACGATAAACTCTAGACAAGAATAAACCCCAACCAGGAGTAAGAGGATCATGTACTGATCACAGGGGAAAATGTGAGAAGGATGATGTCTAGCGAAAAGATTAGAAACACTTGCCTCTTCCTCCCTGACGCTCGTGTAGTCAAGCATCTGCAAACACAAAGATGCATTGCATTGGTTGGCTGTCCTTCTGTTTACTGAAAACCTTAACAAGGTTGATAGGTATGAAAGGACTTGACGAATTTGAGAATATTACAATAGTACACAATTAGCTTATAGAAAAATGTAAATGCCCAGCTTTTCAGGTAAGGAACAGGCTGTTTAACTAAGTTACTCCACCACTTTATTATCCCACCTTCAGTGAAAAGGTGTTCATGTAGTTTCTTGTAGAGAGGCATGTCTTGTTTGTCAACCTTATAGTTACAAAATTATATATGATTATGTTCCTAACCTGAGTTTTCCTGGATATCAAATCAAACACCTCTCCAATGTATTCCTCATTCTTCATGTTTGTTTATGTTACTTATCCTTTTCTAACTGGTTGCCTTTTTCAGGCTGATTTGCACAAAACTAATGTTTTGTTCATTTGATGGGTTACGAATTTCATCTTCTATTTTTTGGGAGTTTTTTTTACCCCCTATACTTTAGTGGCTTTAATGAGCAAATCCCCTTGTCAATACAGTTTACAACTTTCTTCAATGTTAGCATCTTCAGTTTCTTTTCTAAGGCATCCTTCCTTATCCAGAAGACATTAGACATTCTAGCATTTCCTCCCAAATGTTTTAAGTAGTAGATATTTAAGAGCTTGATGCATCTAGAATTGATTTCTAAGCATGATGTAGTCACCTTCATTTTATAATTCACGCTTTTTTACTTTTCAATATGTATGCATCTATGTCTGGGTGAGCAGATGGCACGTGAGTGTGGGTGCTTGTGAGGCAAGAGGGCATCAGATCCATGGAGTTAGAGTTCCAGGTGGCTGTGAGCTGCCCGTGAGTGCTGGGAACCAAACTCAGATTTACAGTCTTCATGGCTTCCTCTATTGGCCTTCTAAATGGTCTATCCTCAGCTATGCCTGTCTCCTTATTTTGTCGTTCCCTTTGTCCTTCGCATATTCCTACATCCGTTCTTAGACACCAGTGTTCTTAACACACAAACACCCACTGACTTGGCTAGCTGAGGTTTTTCCCCACAATGATACATTGATACTACCATAGTTCCCATATCTGACAAGTGGTGCTCATTTATGAAGTACCCAAACTTGAAGGATTGCTGTGAGGATTAAATGGATTGAAATTCATAAATCACTTAAAGCAAGATGGGCTGCATAGATGCCTGTCATAATGCAAGTCATTATTTTTATTAATCCATTAGACAAAATTCAGGTGCAAATCTAAGTGTTAAAAATGTATATTTTGCCGGGTGGTGGTGGCGCACGCCTTTAATCCCAGCACTCGGGAGGCAGAGCCAGGCGGATCTCTGTGAGTTCGAGGCCAGCCTGGACTACCAAGTGAGCTCGAGGAAAGGCGCAAAGCTACACAGAGAAACCCTGTCTCGAAAAACCAAAAAAAAAAAAAAGTATATTTTATATTTTGATTCAACAGAAAAATGATTGTGTAACAGCTCATTCAATGGAACAGTGGAAATACAATAGTTAACAACACAATCGTAAACATTATTCAAGTATAAGTTAAACCATCCAACCTAGAGTTGTTCTCTCTCTACTCTGGAAAACAATCCAGATTTCCTTAAACACAAAGACACTCAGTTTCTATGAAACTATAGCAATATGCTATGATTAGCACACTGCCATTGTATATAACATCTGTATTTAGGAACCTCAAATGCCTTGCTTCTTAAGCTTTCTTCTCTTTCAGAGTCAAGAAACTATTAATCTACTTAGAGAAAGAGAACATTTATCTTTAACTTTCTGTGTCTCTTCAAAGTAGGTAACAATGCTAACTATTCCGCTGAAGAAGGTACTTCTCAGGGAAATCAGAAATGTAAGAGTTAAAGCACAGGCACCACCATCCTCTCTACTGATCTAACTCCTTGGCTGAGAAGCCCCCCGGGCCTCATGTTCTAGATAACACATGCTACAGGGGCATATGTTTGTGACCTCGACTACTATGAGCATATATGGAAAACACTGGAGAAAATCACAATTCAAAAACATGAGAAAGTATAAGAAAGTAATAAATCCTCATTTATCTTATGAAAGTCAGTCCGCCCTATAAAGAAAAGCTGAAGATAACTACCGAAGCTCAGCTCTGAACACTATGTGGGAAAACAGTTCTGCTTCCTCTACTTTTTCTAGTTCCTCATGACATCCAGCATCCTCACCTCCACCACCCTCTTCTACCGTTGTGTTTCTAATAATGGAGATTTGGGTGCCAAAGAGTCTCCTTCTTCTCCTTCTCCTTCTCCTCCTCCTCCTTCTTTTTCTTCCTCTTCCTCCTCTTCCTTTTCTTCCTCTTCCTCTTCTGCCTCTTCTTCCTCTTCTTCTCCTTCCTCTTCTTCTCCTTCTTCTTCCTCCTCTTCCTCTTCTTCCTCCTTTTCTTCTTCTTCCTCTTCTTTTCTCTTCTCCCTCTTCCTCTTCTTCTCCTTCTCTTTCTTCCCCTTCTCCTTCTTCTTCTTCTACTTCTTCTTCTCCTCTTCTACTTTTTCTTAACAAAATCATTATGAGCCTGTTCTTATCTGACAATTTTTATTCCTTCCATTGGAATTTCTGGTTGCTGAAATCTGAGACTTAAAAATACAAACTGATATAGGAATGAAATGTATAGTTCCAGCAGAAATGTCACTTCGAATTATTTCTAATAACATTAGCACAAATTCCACAATGAAATTTCCAAATTGTAGGTCTTACTGCATTTTTCTTGGTTATTCCTTAGAAGTGAAGTATAAGGAAAGATAAAATCCTCATGTACTACAAAATTAGTCTCTCTCCAAATTACTGAGAGAAGTTGTAGTCTATAAAGGCAATCTTATTCATTTTATTATACATTTTTAAAATTTTATCAGCATTCTTTGTTTTCTTTTATTATATACCAGTTACAATTTCCTCTTTAGAACACCGAATTTAGAATGGGTTTAGAAGTTTCAAGCCATTATTGCCCTGACAATTGGAAAACTCCCCTAAAATATCCAGATAAGGAAGGAAATCTAACCTACTACAGCAGAAGAGGTGACATGAAAATGGAGTGACCCAGCTAATGCCAGTACCACCTGTGAGGCAGGTAATGAGGCCATCTTGGAAGTTCTAGCTGACTCAGTGGTGGGATACTACCTTGCTCTGATATGCCAGTGTATTCAGAGTAATTTATGCTTCTCACCTCCCTAGAGCTGGAGAAAGTGTGAATAGTGGAATCAGAACCTGAATTGATTTTACTTTTCAACTTTTACTAATTCACCACTTTAAGGCTAAGATGCCTTGTGGCTAGTGTTTTCAGCCTTGAGTGTGAGTCTTGGTCATAGATAATATAATAAAAGTTAGCTTGGTTATTTGGGAATGAACTCCTATTTCCCCTTCTGGACTCATGTTTTTAATGTGTAAGTCCATTCAGGATGCAGAAGGATGGATATTCATGGTTTACTAACTAGCAAATTCTCTGATATGGGATGGAAGTTCAGGACTTCTGAAAGTTGAATCTCTGCCTATTATTTTCAATAATGATAGGCTTGTGGTCCTGCTCTCATTTTTCTGGCCCCTGCTTAGGAAGAAGGAGCAGTTCTGGCAGAATGCCTTTGTAGTATTTTGGAAGTGGTACAATGTGAATACAGCCATAAGCAATGAAATAGTAGGGTCTCAGTGTTATTTTAAATATGTCCCCCACTCTCAAGTGGTCATACTGTGTTCAAAGATGAGGAGACAAGTTATTATCCCTAGGGACAAGTGACGATTTTGTGATGTGTGTGTTTTCTCTACCTAGCAACTGCTTCAGAACAAAAGTCAAGGATTTTGTAAGCACCGAAGTGCTGTTTTGTCAGCTGATTCAAAAAGGAAAGATAACAGCCATGTGGTCTAGTGGTTTGTACGTGCATTTCAGCAGCTCTGACTGGTGATCTCATCCAACTGTCTTTCTGTCTGACTCAGAATAGTTAAGAAAAATGACCTAACTTCTCTCTCATTGTCCCCTACCTATAAAATGGAAGAAAGTGTTCTTACTGTGCAAAGAGAATTTTAACTTTTGATAATGTATATTTCTAATTACTCTGGAAACAAATGCAGTAACGATCATAAATATGCACAAAGATGCAGAGACACAGTTTTAGACTCTCAAGTTTCTTTCACCTCCTTCCAAGTCTTGGGAAAAATTAAGATGGGAGCAAGGACAGTCTCGAATTTTCTCTTTCTGTTTTAAAGGTGTCTTATTCCTAGTTCAACAGCATAGGAAAGATTTCTTCTCGGCTCCTGTGCTAGGCAGTGATTCAAACTCCCCAGGTTAGTGGCAGCATCTCACAGAGAGTCTTGGAGATTTTTTCAAAGCTCCATTTTCTTTTAATTAGCTCCCTGTCTGCCTTGGGCAGCAACTTCAGGGAATCCATAGGTTAGAGTGAGTACAGACTGTGTAGATTATCAGGGGCTAGAGGATGTTGGGACTTGTCAAACCTTGGATTCAGACTCTAAAACATAAGCATCCCTGGTTCAAGAGCATTCACAAAGGAGAGTTTGACCAGAAGCAGGTCACCAGTGGTGGGAGAGAGTTGAACCATGATTTCAAGGGCACACTGCCATTAATTTCAGCCACATGTTGTCCTTCCCATAAGTCACAGGAACACCGAGCATCACAGAGCTAGTCAGGCACTGGTGAATTTAATATCACACTCTAGAACTGTATGCATGAGTTCAGCGGACATGTCAGAATACCTCTGCAATGCTTCTCAGACTCACATGCAGGTGCTTTTCAATGATTATTTCACCTATTGCTAAGGTTTTATCTACACCCAAAAGAGTTCAATATTTAAGTTACTATTTTTTACTTGGTGGGGCATAAATTTAATTCATGGAGTTATGACTACTTTGTTTATGATAAACAGGAGCATCAAGCAAGTCTGACAATAGTTTTGCCAAGTTACCCCACAGTGAGCTTGGTTGTTTGGCGTGCCTGTCTCAAAAGAACATTTCCTGCCACTGTACCTGTTGAGAAAATGGTTCTGGAACAAACTATACAAAGTCAAGGGCAAAGAAATTGCAATGATTTGTGAGCATTCATTATTTATGAAATAATAGAACTCCAAAATCCCTTTGTTTAAAAAAATCAGACAAGTGGCATGGAAAAATGAAAAGACAAAATCTTGGTGATCAATCAGTCAGTAGCTAGGATTAAGTGACAATAAACACCGTTAGGCTCCCTACTGTTTACAGCTTCAGGCTGCATGGCCCTGAATGTTTGTCTAAAAAAAATCAAGGTATTTAAAAATAACCTGAAATTCGAGTAAACATTTTTAGCTTTTTATGTTAAATTACATTGTCAAAATATTACACCCAAAATACTTTTGGGAATGATACCATTAAATTTCATCCTTTGGGTTTAATTTTTAATCTGGAAAAGCATGATAAATACACAAATAAGTGTCCAAAATTCTGAACACACGGAAAAGAAGTATAGTTACTATATTTTTTCAATTAATATTTGGACCCATTGCTTTACATTTCAAAATAATTCACCTGAAAAGGTGTATTTAAAGATTTAAAAAATAAATGTTGCACTCTGCAAAGCTGGCTCAGTCCGGAAAGTGCTTGCACCACAGCGAGGTATTGTAGAACACTTCACAGCTCACTGATGGGGAGCCAGAGACACACAGGTCCTGTGGCTTCCTTGGTTGTCCATCCAGACAATGAACCCACGTCCCAATGAGAGACCTGGCCTCAAAGAACCAACTAGACACCTGACCTAGGAAACAACCCCTGAGGTTGACTCTCCATACCCATTGTACATACTGTAGCACCCATTTTCAGACACACACACACACACACACACACACACACACACACACACATTAAAAAATATACATGGAACATATTAACTCAAAATTGTAACCAGTACATGGGTCTACATGACTTTGTGCATGTTTTGGACCTTGTGTATATAATAACTGATACAGCATTGTTCATGACAAAAACAAAAGGGCTTAACTAAAAGAAATCAATTATCCAGGTGTGGTGACACACACCTTTAATCTCAGCACTTGTGAGGTAGAGGCAGGCAGATTTCTGAGTTCGAGGCCAGCCTGGTCTACATAGTGTAGTTCCAGGAGAGCCAGGGCTACGTAGTGAGACCCTGTATCAACTCCACCACACATAAAAATAAAAGAAGGAGGAGGAGGAGGAAGAGGAGGAGGAAGAGAGAAATCAATTGCATAAATAAAGCTAGGAAAGAAGAATTTGTATGTGTGAAGAGAAAAGAGTGTTTGATTATAGGATGGTAAAAAAATGATCAAGAAACTAAAGAAACATTACTATATAGAGCTTGAGATACAGATTTGGGGATAGAAGCTCATTTCATTCCACAAAAAAATAAATATCACATCTTAGGCATTGTTCCAGTACCAAGGTAGAGAACAAACATCTAAACTCTCCACCTCTTTCTTTTTAAACCCTTGCTCTTGGGAAAAAAAATGTGATTTTGAATTTCTGCTTCAGTGTTCTCAAGTATAGGGTGAAGATACATTCATTACATTTTAGGCCTGATACACAAATAGGATTTGCATCTCTTGAAGGCCATCTTACTGTTAACTTTTTTCCTGGTATGCTTGAAACCAAAACAAGTGTAATTAATACTCAGACCAGAATATTAAACATATAAAGTACCCTGTGCTCTTTTCCTCTCATTCAACCCTAGACATGAACTATTTCTTAACCATTGTGGAAAGACTACAGTAGCCAGAGTTCATCTTTGACGAAAATATGTTAGACATCTATAACAAGTCAAATGCTTCTCTGATGACTTCTAGCCTCTAGAGCAGTAGTTTTCAACCTGCGGGTCCTGACCCCTTTGGGGATTGAACGACCCATTCACAGGGTCAAATATCAGATATCTGGCATATCAGATATTTACATTACAACTCATAACAGTAGCAAAATTACAGTTATAAAGAGCAAGGAAAATGATTTTATGGTTGGGGGGAGGGGGTCACCACAACATGAGGAACTGTAGTAAAGGGTCACAGCATTAGGGAGGTTGAGTATCACTGACCTAGAGGCTATCTCAGACCTTAGAGCTATTATTGATAGTCAACACTGAAACAAAGCATCTGGCTTGTCCCTAAGGTCCTTGCTTATAACGTCAGAGAGAGACTGCCTAGTATGATTTCACTGACCTACCTGTCAGCAGTTGACATCCATTTTCCCATAGGAAAAAATGGCAAACTGGTCAGCTGTGATTAGATACATACTAATCCTTTCTATTTGAATCACTGTGACATTTCTTCCCTGTTTTCTGTTGTTTCTCTACCTTTCTTTCCCTTTAACATAGAGCACAAGCATTCCAAGGAATAGAGTGTATTTATCCAAAAGATAAGTACTTGCTAAGGTTATATTACTCTAGAGAAGTAGTACTTAACCTGTGGGTCACAACCCCTTTAACAAACCAAAAAAATTTACATTATGATTCATAGCAATATCAAAGTTACAATTATGAAGTAGCAAGCAGATAATTTTATGGTTGGGGGCGGGTCACCACATCATGAGGAACTGTATTAAAGGGTCACGGCATTAGGAAGGCTGAGAACCCCTGACCTAAGGTGTATAGCTATAAACCAAATGGACCAGGCATTGGTGTTGATACATTAATATTCATTCTAACTAATACCAGGCAGAATCCATCTACATTATTCTCTGCAGGACTAGCAAGCTAGGGTTTTCATGTTGTCTTTGTTAGTTTGTAATATCAATTTGACACACATGGAAAAAGGGAATTCTTCACCTAAAGAATTGTCTCCATGGGATTGGCCTGTGGCCATGTATGTGGGATATTTTCTTAATTGTCAATTGGGAAAGAAGGACTCTGCTCACTGTGGGACATCTCCACTCTTGGGCACGAGGATCTGGGCTGTATAAAAGGTTGCTGGATGTGGATCAGGGAGCAAGCCAATAAGCATCATTCCTTCATTGGCGGTGTTTCAGTTCCTGCCTGTAGTTTCTTGCCTCAGCTTCCCTTGATGATGGACTATAAGATATAAGATGAAATAAACTCTTTTGTCAACTAGGTTTCTTTTGGTCAGTGTTTTATCACAGCAACAGAGAAGCAAACTGGAACAGAAATGGGTACCGAGAGCACAAGAGTAGGACATTGCTGTGAGAGAAGTGCCTGTATTGGGGAGGGATTGGGGAAGATGTTGGAACTTTGGGCTAGAAAAGTCATTCTTTGAGTGCTCAGAGCTTAATCAGCTATTGTTATGGGAGTTTGAAAGATTAAAAATACCTTGAGAAATACAAAGGATGGTGGCCTGATTTGTGCAGTTTCAAAGGAAAGTCTGAGCATTCCCACAAAGACTATCAGGGCTATTCCTGTGATTCATTTGAATTAAAAAATTAATAGAAGCGAAACCTTTTGGGTTCGAGCAGATGCTGGCTGGTGGGACTGAAAAAATAAGACCTGATTAAGAAAAGACCAGATCATTGAGATGAAATCATCTAGGTGTTTCCTCAGCACCAGCGCACAGGAGCTATGGACCAGAAGGTACCAAGGATGCATCTCAAGATGGCGGCTGAACTTGGCAATGTGTAAGAGTCTCCCACACAGTAATCGTTACAGTTTTGAAAACATGAAGAGGTTGTGGAGAGCAGTGAAGACTTGACACTGTGTGACAGGTTTGGAAATGAGGCCAGGAGAGGCCACTGGTGAAGGTGCACCGTGTCAGTTACAGTGGAAACTCCCTCACGTTGGAGGTGCTAGGACTGTGGGATGATCATAATAACAAGTGTGCGGTAGAGCTGGCATGAGCCCATGAGACAAGTTGTATGTGTTGCCGAGAGCAGAACTGGAGAAATGGGACGGCCTTTGGAGTGCGGAGGAGCATGAGTGAGTTCCAGATGTCAGACACTAACCTTTTTTCACCTTCAGATTTTGGTTTTGCTTTGATCTGATTATGACTGTGCCCTGGTTCTTTCTCTTGGAATAAGAAAATGTGTAATTCATTTTGGTTTTTTGTTTTGTTTTTCTGTTTTGGGGGTTTTTTGTTGTTGTTGTTGTTGCTGTTTGGTTTTTCGAGACAGGGTTTCTCTGTGTAGTTTTGGTGCCTGTCCTGGATCTTGCTCTGTAGACCAGGCTGGCCTCGAACTCACAGAGATCTGCCTGACTCTGCCTCCTGAGTGCTGGGAACAAAGGCATGCGCCACCACCTCCCAGCCCTCATTTGGGGTTTAACAGATGCTCACAGATTTTTATTTTTATTTTTATTTTTATTTATTTTTAAGGAGAATTTGGATTCTTGAATTGATGGAATTTTTAAATTTCTGTGTCATACTTTTAAATTTATATTGATATTAACATGAGATTTAGGGAATAAACAAGAAAGGAAAGGTTATAGCTAAGATGATATGTTTGTGTGTCAAGTTGACAGTCGACAAAGGGTGAAGTGCCCCAATTATTTCTGTTGTGAACCTGAAATAACTCGGAAGAGGGAAACCTGACTAAAGAACTGCCTCGGTTGAATTGGCTTGTGTGTGTGCCCATGGGGAATTTTGATTGCTAATTGATACAAGTGGGTGCAGCACACTTGGGGAAGGCTATCCCTGGGCCTGGAAAGTATAAAAAAGGTGACTGAACATGAGCCTGGGTACAAGTCACTGAGCAGCATTTCTCTGTGTTGTCTGCTCCAGTTCCTGCCTCCAGGTTCCTGCCCTGAGTTCTTGCCCTGGCTTCCCTTAATGATGGAGTATAAACTGTAAGATGAAATAAACCCATCCCTCCTACAAGTTGTGTTTTGTTGCAGTAACAGAGAAGTAAATTAGAACGTATGTCTATAAATTTGAGGATTAGATTCTAAATCTGATGAACTCACACTTAGGCAGTATGCTATTTTTTTTAATTTCCTTTGATGTCTGTAACTGATTTACAAATTCATCTTTGTAGTGTCATGTCTCTGATCACATTTAGAAGATGATTTGGATTAAATCCCAAAAGAGGATCACTCTTATTCCATGCATTTCCAAAGAAATGAAAATGAGCTTCCAATGTTGACGTAAATACCGACATTCAAGGGAGACCTTGCTGTGATATATAGTAGCTTTCTGGGATTGCGTTTCTGTCTTCCCTGTGTCATCTTCCTTTAAATTGGTGGGTAAATTTGACAGCTCTAGGAACAGAGGCACTAATAGCAGTTTCAGGGACAAGGATTGAACAGGCTTTTCTGCATCGCCCCGTGTCTCAACCGGGGCTGTACCAAAGGTCTAATTTTAGTATTTGGCTCAACACCAAACACCTGGAAATGGCATTCAGCCAGAGAGGAGCACAAAGCTAAACAGTGGGAGGGCAAGTACATCTGTCTCCTCTTGTTTTCCCCTTCTCAGCTATTAGGTAAATAAGGTTGTTATTAGGTAAATAAGGTAGTTATTAAATGATGACTTTTGCAAAGCCTGCAATTTTAGTGTTCACATTTCATCTTAACCAACACTGATCAGGCTGCTCAGTACTAATGTTTTGATAATATTTGTATGAAAGCCAGCTTGACTTCCTTCTTGATGCTAACTCTCAGAGTGGATATCAGACTGCTATTTTCTTGAAGAAGAACGTATACGTGGAGCAAGGCCGGTGTTGGATTTAGCGACATGGAAAATTGAAATCTGCTAAGTTTTCAGCGGCTGGATTTTGCTTGAGTGTTCCTCCACACTCAAGTGCATGTCATAGCACTCAGGACTCCTGACTCCATCTCTTCACCCACAGAAACCACATTTCCTCTCTCCCCTTCTCACTTCACCAATCCACAAACCCTTTAACAACCCCTGAAATATGGAGACATTTCCCGACATCTCCACAAATATAACAGAAAGCTTTCGTGGTCTCATGTAACCAAACTCATAACCATGTGCACGCCTCCTGTGACCAAGAAAATCACTCATTTCTCTGGTGTGTCCAATTCAAGATTCTTCGCAATAGAGTACATGGAGTTTGAAGGCCAAATCCAGTTGGTGTAGATTTCAAGGGAATCAAAGACACCTATAAAGAAAATCAGAGCAATGCTGTATTTTATCTTTATGCTTTATATTTTCAAGTATGTAGTTACTTTTCACAGATTGTTTTAATTATTTTTGGGAGAAAACATATAGCTATTTCTCTCTGGTTTCAGAAGAGATGTATTATGAGTTCATCGCTGCTTTCTAATGAATCTTACATAAATTATCTGTCAGGTAGTAATGTGTAGTTTTGGGGTATTATTAATAAAACTACAGTTTTTAAATGTCTTTTTATATTTTATTGCTTTGTGTGTATGCTTTTTAGGTTCCTTTGGTTGTACCAGTGCATTCCAGACACTAAATAAACACATAAGCTGTAGGTGCAGTTTAATGGTTTTTCCCTCCATGGCCATGCTCTCACTTCCCAGTTATTGACATTTCAATCTGGGGACAAAAATGGAACCTATTTTCCTTTTATACCCGTAGCACCCAGCGTGTGGGAAGTTAACAGCTATGTCAGTTTGCTGGGACTACTCTAACAATATCACAGGCAGAGTGGTTCACCCCACATAAATATATTCTCTCAGCATTTGGGGGGTTAAGAAGAACAAGGCCATAGTATCAGTAGCTTTGGTTTCTTCTGATTCCTCTCTCTAGGGCTTGGCCAATCTTCCCATCACGTCCTCAGATGTACTTCCCTCTGTGTGCCCAAATTATCCTTTTTATAGGGACAACCCAGATTGTACTTGGGCCCACCCTGTTGGCTTCATTTTAAGCCAACCCCCTCCTTAAAGACATTATGTCCAAATAAAGTCATTCAGAGGTATGGAGCATTCAAGCTTCAAGATATGAATTAAGGGGGGGGGGGTGGCTCCACTCCTAATATTCCCCTTGGGTGATGGATGTAGAGAAGGAAATTGATGAGTAAATTCTTCTTTCATTCTTCCTCTCAACAGGAGGTTTTGATTCATATTTTATGCAATGCCTCTCAGAGAGACAGTGAAGCAACCAGACACTTAGCTCGATGGTCTACTGGCAAGTCAACTTGCTGTTGGCTCTCCTTCCTTGTTTGCCTGGCTCCTAATGCTTCCTTACTTCCTGTTCCCAGGAGCAAATGTGCTATATAAAGCCTGCATCCCTGCTCGGTTCCCTTAACATTCTCGGCTGACACACATTACCTCACTTTAACAGTCATGCAGTATAGGTCTTATTGTTATATTATCAACAAAGAAGTGATTGTTTGAAGATAAATGACTTGGTGAAGGTCACCCAGCCAGAAAGTTATATAAACACAACTCCTTTGTCTCCCTGAATGCACTACCTTGCAGGTACTCTAATCTATTAGCAATTTCTACATATTGTCAAAATAAAATTTAGGCCATTTTCCCTAGCAATTTTAAAAAACTGCTTAAATGGACTAAAGCCAAAGGAAGGCCACCCCAAGGGAGTGGTGCGTCTCCCTATCACTTCAATGACTATCCTTGCACTTCTTTCCCAAATCTACAATTTGATCACCCTTTTCCCAAGCTTTCCCTATTTTTGAAATTGCTTGTTTTCAATTATAAATATATAATTGAATATAATGTCATTATTATTATCACAAACTATATCTTTTCAAGGAAACATCTCACAGTCAAATAAGGGAGGCTCTTATATCTTAATCAAAGCTCTATAGCTTGATTGTTCATTAAACGTGAGAGTAATTTAGTGTCCTACTATGCAATCATTATTGTTTCCTGAAAATGTGATGTGATGAGGTACAATAAATGCAAACTGAAATATCGCCTGTGGAAGGTTATTTATTATTTCTTCTAGCTAAAAACATTCATAACTGAAATTTATTGGTCCATACTCCCTTCATTATAAATATTTTATGTTCTGCCTGAGGGATCCATGTCTTAGCATTTAAATGTCTCAATCCTATGTCATTAACAGGAAGAACAAGTTCACTGGGTAGAATTTTACCCTTTACTTCGGAATGTTACAATAATAATAGGCTATAAATATGTTATAATTATGCCTTTGATCACTGCTGTAGTTTTCTAGCCTCAATGAATAAAATTCAAAATTAAAGCTGAGATGTTCTACAAAAATGGTAGCAACTAGCTTTAAGATTTGGTCCAAAATCATATTAATACAATAAAAATATTTAGAGTGGCTGGTACAGTATATCATCTTTCCTCTATTTCTTCTTCCTTAATGTCAAATAGTACTTACACCTATCACCTACTTTATAGATCAATAATGATTTATATTTGGTCTTTGATGTCTTAATCATTGTAATTCCCTTTGAGTTACTGATGGAAGTTGTTTAAATCTTTGTTTCCCAAAAATAAAAGTGAGGCTCAGCAAATTATACCTACATATAAATTTGTTTTAATTTTTAATTTTATTAACACTGTGACTCCAACTCCTTACACCTGTCCATCTCATCATGTGTAGTGGGTGAAGGGTTACCTTAGAGAAGGCATGGCGAGAAGAGAGGGCATGAGCAAGTGGCAGAAGACTAAAGGCCAGCTAACCCTGTCTAAGAAATGCTATGGCACAGAGAACAAGGCCCATTTCACCTACTTCCCTCCAGATTTATTTTTCCTGTGCAAACCCTAAACATGGATTACTAGAGAGTCCAAGAATGTATAATGTTCCTAGACCTTCCAGTGAACTATGGTACCCAAGCTGTCATCATTCATATCAGGCTAACTAGTAGACCTTTTCTGAGATCTTTCTCATACTTCATTTGCAAGCAGTTTAATTGTGAACATAAACTTTTGAGACCTACTGCGATGGTCAGTGTTGATTGCCAACTTGTCAGGACCCAGAATGACCCAGGAGACAAACTCCCAGGTACACTTTTGAAGGATTATTTAGATGAGGTTAACCTTTCACCATGTCTGTGAGAGATTATCTTTTTGTTTGTTTGTTTGTTTGTTTGTTTGTTTTAGACAGGGTTTCTCTGTGTAGCTTTGGAGCCTGTCCTGGATCTCGCTCTGTAGCCCAGGTTGGCCTCGAATTCACAGAGATCCGCCTGCCTCTGCCTCCTGAGTGCTGGGATTGATTAAAGGCATGTGCTACCACCACTGGGTGAGAGATTATCTTGATTAGTTTAAGTGAGGCTGGAAAGCCCACTCTAAAACTAGGTGTCACCATTCTCTATGCTGGACAGTAAAAAAAAAAAAAAAAAAAAAAAGAAAAGAAAAAAAAGGAAGCTAGCTGAGCAGCATTCATTGTTCTTTGCTTCCTGATTCCCTATCATGATAGACTGTACTTTGAAACTGCAAGCCAAAATAAACTCTTTTCTCCTTATGTTTCTTTTGTCTGGATATTTTATCACAATGAAAATAACTGAGACAATGTATTCTTCACATGGGAACACGACGATGAAACCATTCTTGAATTTCAGTTTAGCGAAAACTGAAAATGAAATTCTGTAATCAGTGGCATCTCGGTGTCTTTGTTTTTGTTCCTATAATGAAATGGGTGAGACTACATAATTTATGAAGAAGTAAAATTTAGTTCTTATGGTTCTTGAGGCTACAATGTCTCAGATGAAGATACTGGCGGGTTTGTTGTCTGAAAATGGCCCACTGTTTCATAGATGACACTGTTTGTGTGAATTTACATGGTATAAGGAACAGAAAGGGCGAAGTAGGATGACCAGTTTGCTCACAGAGCAGAAGAGTGAAATGGATGGAATCTATTCACTCAAACTTTATATAAAACCCTCATCCTACCCCTAATGATGGCTTAATTATCTCCTAAAAGTCTCATATTCAAATACTAACTGTCCTGGTTGGTTTTTATTATCAGCTTGATCAAAGGACACCTGGGAAAAGAGAGTCTTAATGGAGGGACAGCATAAATCAGACAGGCCATAGCTGTGAGGACTGTTCTGATTGGTGAATGGCATGGGAGGGCCCGTTAACTACAAGCAGCGCTATCCCTGGGCAAGCGGGTCTGGGCCATAAAGTTGGCTGAAGATGAGCCAGAG
>CABHPR010138984.1:36638-42026 GCA_902168415.1 Peromyscus melanophrys | reverse complement strand
ATATAAAGCATGTTGCAGGTATACCACATAATCCTACAGGTCAAGCAGTTATAGAAAGATCAAACAGAACTCTAAAGGATATGCTAAATAAACAGAAAGGGGTAACAAAACCTCCAGAAACAGATTACATAATGCTCTATTAAACTTTAAATTTTCTCAATGCCAATGAGAAAGGAACAACAGCTGCAGAGAGACATTGGATAATAGAAAAAACTACAGAATTAAATCAGCCTATATACTTTAAGGATGTGCTGACCTCAGAATGGAAACCAGGATATGTGTTACATTGGGGATGAGGTTTTGCTTTTATTTCTACAGGAGAAGAAAAGCTGTGGGTACCATCAAAATTGATAAAGGTTCGATTTGAACAAGAGAGACCTCTTAATTAGAGGAGGTGATAGTTCATCAACCAGCATGAACATCCAATTTAAACTAACTTATGCCAATAACACATACCTTGTCATTTAATCAGATAATAATTTGCCAAAAAGGAACATCCTCAAAAAACCTTGGGGAAAGGTTTTTGTTTTTGTCTTTTAGGAGAATGAAGGTTAAGGAATTTGAAGAACACTGGACAAATAAGACAACTGAAGAAAAGGGACAAATCGTCTATCCCAAGAAAGAGTGAAATGGTGTATGGGTATATCATCTAAAAAATTTTATGTCTTCCTAAATGTTTGTTTCTGTTTTTCTTTAAAGATTTAGCACTATTGGTCTTCTAATAGTCCCAATTCAATTAAAATTTAAAGCTGACTTTGGAGTTGGAGAATGGCTCTCTTCTTCTTTAAACTCAAGCATGCTGTTAAAAGGAAAATGCAAAAAATCATGGGAAGAAGAAGAAAAGAGCCATCTTCTGCTATGGGACAGGAGAAAAACCAAATTAATTAAGGAACTATTCTATTACTAATCTCAACTCTTTGATTCTATTCTGATTCTTTAAACTTTTCTTAAAGTATGAATTTTATATCAAAATTTACAAGATTTATATATATATATACATTTTCAACTTTGTTAAGATATGAATGGTCATATAGAATACTAACTAATTCTAGAAAGAAAAAAGGTTTCAATTAGCTGCATATATATGTCTTTGTGTTCGAGTCTCTTATCAGTTTTCTGCAAGAAATCACGGCCAGGCCTAACATCAACTGAAGTCTCCAGGAAGAAGATGGGGCCCCACAACAACAACAATTCCATGTGGACAATAATAACATCTCTAAGCTGGCAAACATCATCTACAGATCAGCTTTGAACTACAAAGTTCTCAGAGCAATTTTGAGAGAGCTAGCTGAGATGATCCAGTCTCAAAGACTACTTGAATAAGGATTTGAGATAAACCCTGAACTTTGGCATTATACACAGACTGGATAATGAAGGATATAGTTACCTTTCCTAGAATTTGATAATTAACAAAATTTTTATTTTCAGGATAAAGATACCTTCGCCCATACCCAGCAGGAAGCAATTTTAAGAATATGACGGCCACATTCCCAAAGAGGTGGTGTGGGGCGGGTGTTTTTTTTGGTCTTTTAATGGGTTTTGGGTCTGGGATAATTTTCATTGATTAGGGGGGTTGGTTACAAGTTGTTGTCAAGGGTTAGGAAAAGGGGCCGGGCGTTGGTGGCGCACACCTTTAATCCCAGCACTCGGGAGGCAGAGCCAGGCGGATCTCTGTGAGTTCAAGGCCAGCCTGGGCTACCAAGTGAGCTCCAGGAAAGGCGCAAAACTACACAGAGAAATCCTGTCTCGAAAAACCAAAAAAAAAAAAAAAAAAAAAAAAAAAAAAAAAAGGGTTAGGAAAAGGGCTAAGCAAAGGAGATTAGATTTAAGGTTCTTGTTTAAAAAAAAAAGAAAAGAAAAGAAAAAGAAAAATACAATTACTAGTTTTAAATACCTTACATTGGATTGGATTGTTTTATATTGTATACAAATTACAGATATTGAAATTGATATTTTTAGAAAATGCTATATGTATATTTCTAGTTGTATTTATACCGTTCATTTAACAATGTAATACAATTTTCTGATCCTTGAATGTTATTGTTACCAACTATTAGGATGATATAAAGAAATGAAAGTTAGTAGTTACACATTACAATAGAACTTGTAGTCATATTAGGTGTGTTTTCAAGATTGAGCAGATATATTTTAGATAGACAGGTCATCTTCAAACCCTTCAGAGATCTATAGAATATGGCATTTAAAATGTTTTAATAACTTAGAAAATTTTTCTTTTTTGTTATGACTATAAGACATGTCGGCTCCTGCAGTACCAATCTACTTCAGAGAAAATATGGGCATTGAAAAAACTGCAATTGGAGTTAACTTTCATTGTGGCAAAATTTAGCCGCCGGACAACAAAGTATCCTCAAATCAACTGCTGACAAACCGGACAGACAGGACACGAAACAAAGGACTACTGATTCTTGCCAAAACAAGTGTGGTTATGGCTTTATCAAAAGGAGTCTTCTGAGGCCAGGACAATATGGCACCATCCCTGAAGTGGCCTTCGCAATCCGGAAAAGGTACAGTGCCCTTTTCTTCGAAGGCAACTGAACAGGCAATGGGCCGATGGCTTCTGATGTGCAATGGAACAGCAGCTGAAACAGTTATTCTTGAAGAGTAACTAAGCTCACGCCTCTCAATAGTAGAATGGCAATTAATATAGAATGTGAAGAAGAACAAGATGCTGAGATGAAGCCACATACACACATAGCCAAGAAGAATGGAGAGCTGAATTCAAAAACCATCAACAATTTCCAGAATTTAAAATCCTGAATCATGACATGACACTAGTGGAATTCAGGTATTTCTGGTACATGGACTGCTCTCACCCAAGGTGAGGTTGAACTGTTGACCTTGTGTACATCCTACTTCACAAATGAATCTGTCAGATACACTAAACCTATAGGCTGAAGATGATGCCCCAACACTGCGGAGAAACCTCAGGTGACTGTCCAGGCGGCTGGCTGTTTCTGTCAACTCACAATTTTTTGGAAGTTGCTTGCATGTACTTCCTGTTTTTATTTTTATTAGCTAATATTATTTCCTTCTTGGGTCTCTGAAGGAGTTGAAGATTATTTAGTTATAGTGGAAGATTAATTAGGATAGAAAGTGAATTAGATACAATAGGATAGATAATGGAATTATTTTCTCTGAATTTGTTAAATACAAATAGACTAGACATTGTTTAAGTATTTATTACTTGTATATATTGTATATAGTTATTGTACTTTTGTATATAGATTTTCTTATGTTAGTTATAAGCTTTTTCCTTTTTTTCTTTATTAAAATAGAAAAGGGGAAATATGGTGATATTTTCTTTTGTACTAAAATGTTATTTGTATGTTAATAAATAAAGTTTCCTGGGGGTCAGAGCTATTAGCAAGCCATAGGAAAGCAGGGTGGTGGTGGCGTATGCTTGTAATCCCAGCACTTGGTAGGCAGAGCTAGGTAAGTCTCTGTGTGTTCAGGGATCCAGCCAGCATTGGATACACATGCCTTTAATCTCAATACCAACCAGAGAACACCTGGAGGTCTATACAGACAGGCTGTGATGAGATGGTCATGTAGTTGGTTTTACAACCAATGAGAAGGCAGAACAGAAACTCTATATAAAGACTTTAACACAGGAAGTAGCTGGTTTGGGAGAGGTAGGACCACTGCAGGAGAAAGGGTAAGGTTTTAGCTCTTAGCTCTGACCTCTCGGCTTTCTTCTTTGCATTGGTTTTGTGTTTCTTATTTAATAAGACGGTTGGTTACATCTACAAGACACTTTAAAAGCTGCTCAATATCTTTAGTCATCAGACAAATGCACACTAAAACAAATTTAATATTTAACCTCATAGTAGTCTGAACGGCCATTGTCAGGAACATGACAAATGCCAGTATAACTGTGGTAAAAGGGAGGCACTTACACACTATTGATGGGAGGTAAACTAATGCAGCAACTTTGGAAATCTCTCTGCAGTTTTCTCAAAAATCCTAAAAGAGATCTACCCTCTGATGGTTTTTGGTAGGATTGCCATTTTTCCTATATTAATCCAATCAATCCAAGAACATGGGAGATCTTTCCCTCTTCTGATATCTTCATTTTTTTTTCTTCAATGACTTTGTTTTTAACCCTTTAAGTCTTCCACTTGCTTCGTTAGTTACCCCAAGATATTTCATATTAGATGTGGCTATCCTGAAATGAGCTGTTTCCCTGATTTCTTTCTTAGTTCATTTCTCATTTGAATATGAGAGGGCTACTGATTTTTTAAGTTAGTTTTTTCTACCCAGCTACTTTGCTAAAAGTTTATTGTTTATATGCTGTGGGCATTTCTGGTGGAGTTTTTGAGTCACGTAGGCATGCTATCACAATATCTGCAAATAAAGATACTTTGACTTCTTCCTTTCCAACTTGTATCTTTTTATCTCCAGTTGTCTTACTGCTCTAAGATTTCAAGTACTATTTCAGTATGAATAGGTATGTAGAGGGTGAACAACTTTGTCTTGTTCCTAATTTTAGTGAAACTGCTTCAAGTTTTTTTCATTTAAGTATGTGTTGGTTGTGGACTTGCTATAAACTGCATTCATTATGTTTAGGTATGTCCCTTGCATCACTAATCTCTCCAGGGATTTTTTTTTTTCAGGAAGGGTTGTTGGATTTTGTCAAAGGCCATTTCTGCATCTAATGAGATGACCATGTGATTTTTGTCTTTAAGTGTGTTTATATGGTAGATTACATTTATTGATTTAAATATGTTGAGCCATGCCTGTATCTCTGGGATGAAGCATATTTGAATGTTTTCTTGGATTCAGTGTGCAAGTATTTTATTGAATAGTTTTGTGTCAATGTTTATAAAGGAAATTAGTCATAATTCTCTTTCTTTGTTGGGTCTTTATGTGTTTTGGGTATCAGGGTAACTGTGTCTTCATAAAATGAACTGGGCAATGTTCCTTCTGTCTCTATTTTGTGTAATAATTTGAAAAGTATTGCAGTTCATGCTTCTTTGAAAGTTTGATAGAATTCTGCATCAAGGTCATCTGGTCCTGAGCATTTTTTTTTAACTTGGTTTTACAAATTGATAGGGAAGTGGTAAAATACCCTGTATGTGGGCCTTATTCTAGGACTGCTTACATGCCTCCCTTGGTTCACAGAAAATCATGGAAGTGCCTCCACATATGTGAGTTTTATCCTGTATGGGCTCAGACCTCCCGCTTACAGCAAGATATGGAACTTCCCATTGTGCTTTGAACCTTACCTGGAGTCCATTGCATACATTTTTTAGTGAAATATTTTTTAAAGAATTTAAATTGGGGGTGGAGATTTGGCTCAGCAGAGCGGTTGCTTGCAGAGAACTAGGTTCCGTTCTTAGAACCTACATGGCCACTCACAGCTGTAGC
>CABHPR010138984.1:24138-34138 GCA_902168415.1 Peromyscus melanophrys | reverse complement strand
CTTTTGTCACCATGACAGGTGCCTGAGAGGAACAGTTCAAAAGTGGGCAAAGTTTTATTTTAAGTCAATATTTCCTGTATTTCAGTCTAAATTCAAAGGGACCTACCACTCTGGGCTGGAGGCACAGCAGAAAGTCACTGGTAGAAACACATGGCAGAGGTCGTTCACCTGCTGATGGCCAGGAAGGAGGTGGAGATGGGAAAGGACTAAAGATAGCACACATCTTTCCAGAACATGCCTCAGTGACCTGCTTTGATCAGCTCCATCCTGAGACCTACTCATACCATTGCAGTATGAATCTATCAAGGATTTAATATTTTAATTAGTTCAGAGCCCTGTGGGTACAGTAACTTCTCCAAACCCTATCAGATTTTTGACACATGACACTTTTGTGGGATATTTTATATTCTAACTCAAACATTACTCAACAGTGTTTTCCTGGTTTTGGTATTATAATTTGCTCATTCTTTATTATGGAGAATTATATTAATAAAAATTTTAAAATCTTCTGTTTTGTGTGTATCGGACTTGCTTTTTTTTTAAGAAGGGCATTCTAAATTGTTACTTTTATCATCGCTTTTCCATTAAATTCATTGTCATTTTCGTTTTCTACTTATAAATTTGGAGTATGCAGATCCACTCTGTTTCCCCATGGATCTGTTTTTGCTACTAACTGCGAGTAGTTTTACAGGATAAGAAACACTCCTTTGCAGCCACTTCATTTCCTGGATGTTTGAACAAATTACAGCATTTCTTGGGCAATTGTGAGTTCTTTCAGTGGCTGAATTTCTATGAGTTGCACATAAAGACAGACCACAATTTTCTATGGAATCAAAGTATTGTCAATTATGTATGAGCTGAGAGAATATCATTCAAAGTATCATCAAGAGATAGGGCAGGAGCTCTTTCACTTTAACATGTTTAGAATAGAAAGATAGCCACAAGAAGTCAGTGAAGGCTATCATTTTAAAATGATATATCATCGATTGTTATCAGCTAAGACCTCTCTGATTATAAAGTCATTGAACAATAGCCAAGAATTTTTATTTGCACATAACTTGGTTAATTTGGTCACTATTTCAGATACATACCCATATGGCAACATTAATATTTCCTTCTTTAGTCTATCTTGAAATTGTGTGTGTGAGAGAGGAAGGGAAGAGGAAAGAGAGAGGTACTTTGTCTGACAAACTCATAAGTTTTTCAACCTCAGTGTAATGATTTGCCGTTCTCCACAAACAGCACTATTTCCTGCATATATTAGAATGAAATCCGTAGATTTAGGCATACATGATTATGTGGTCATCTGTCAGTCTGCAACATGGCAAGCATGAAAAATGATGGTTAATTCTATGATTTGTTAAAGCATAACTAAATTAAGCACTCTTTTGTCTGCCAGAGAGACAAAGTAAATTGACTGAATTGGTTAAGTAGTGTTAAATTAAGACAGTTGAATTTTCCCTGACATTTTTATCTGTCTTAAGAAGCACGGGAATATTTCCTAATCATTTAGCATCTTATCTTTTAGCTCTCCTATCAAGTCAAATCTCAGTACAGTCGAGATGTGTGTATAAGCCCATCATCCAAAGAAAGTCAAGGCAATGTTGCCCATCAAAACAAATTACGTGCTGGGCGGTGGCGGCGCCCGCCTTTAGTTCCAGCACTTGGGAGGCAGAGCCAGGCAGATCTCTGTGAGTTCGAGGCCAGCCTGGGCTACTGAGTGAGTTCCAGGAAAGGCGCAAAGCTACACAGAGAAACCCTGTCTCGAAAAACCAAAAAAAAAAAAAAAAATCAAATTACACATTTGGTTCCATTAGATTTAGGATAAGTTTTTCTGAAACTTTTCTGTGTTGTTAGCTGATCTTCAGCTATGGAGAGTTTCCAGAAGTTGGCGTGAGGGTCAATTTCTTAACTGGGTGCGAAACATTTCAGACTGTCCTAAGACAACACTATTTGTAGTAAGCACTGTCAGCTCAAGTAGAAAATAAATTCAAAACTAAGTTTCACCTGGTATCATCACCCTCTTTATCATACATCACCCTCATTGTCATAATTAGAGCTGTCATTTATCTGACATGCTTTTGTTGTTATTGGTCTACTATTCAAAACTGCATGATGAGAATTGTGAGTCACTATGATATTTTTCTGGAGGAGGAAATCCTACATAAAAGAATTTCTTAAATGGATGACAGGTGAATTACTGAGTAATTGTCTCATCATGGAGACTTTTCCCACTAACATACTGTATATTAGTTAAAATGTCAATTTTTAACATGACATAAATCAGCTACTTAACTTACTGAAAATGAGATTTCTTTAATGGGATATAGTTATCTCGTAAATAGTAACAGTAACTGGTCAGATCTTCAAATGGTCTAGAATCAATGATGAAAGACCCACAGGAATATGGTGCTTTATATTCTTTGGCTTCTTTCTCATCTCACTCTTGTGCTCTCTCTGGAAAGTTTGTTCTCTCATCATAAGTTTCATGGATGAAGTCCCAGCTGTACAGGAAAGCTGTCTGTGAATTCTACTGTCTGTTTCCTAGAATGGGAATCCAAATTGGATTGGCCCAGGTTATAGCATGTCAGGTGTACACTACTGAGCAGTGAGGGCAGCGAGCAATACATAACTAATACTATAGGAAGGGCTACTGCATCCCTGGAAAGGCAAGGGAAATATAATGTCTCTTCAAATCTCCATTTTTTTTCTAAGTATCCAAGCTAGTTCATAATCAGATCCAGCAAAGTGATGCTGCTGTGGAATAATTCTCTTGTACACTGTAAAGATTTGTCACTCAAATTGGTTTAATAAAACACTGATTGGCCAGTAGCCAGGTGGGAAGTATAGGTGGGGGACCAAACGAAGACTGCTGGGAAGAGCAAGGGCGGAGTCAGGAGTCACCAGACAGATGCAGAGGAAGCAAGATGAGATTGTCAGACTGAGAAAAGGTACCAAGTCACATGGCTAAACATAGATAAGAACTATGGGTTAATTTAAATGTAAGAGCTAATTAGTAATGAGCCTGAGCTACCAGACAAGCATTGATAAGTAATATTAAGCCTCTGAGTCTATTATTTGGGAAGTGGCTACTGGGTATTTGGCAACTGGCTACTGGGTATTTGGGAGTTGCTGATGGGACAGAAACTTCCACCTACATGTGGCACCCAAACATTTGGCAAGAATTTCCACATAAAACCTGAGAAAGATTCAAAAAGGATTCTAAACACACAAAAATAAAGTCAAATGCAGCTTCTTGATGATCGTCTTTTCTCCAGCAGGCTCTGCTTGCTGGCAGTGAGCAGTGGCATGGCTCCTTTAAGAGATGGCTTCCTGACTCAGTGTTAGTGGCAAAAACTATGTGGCTCTTTTAAGAGGCCCTGCTACCAAACACTTAAATGGGGTTTATGAGCAGTGGGTAGCACACTACTCAGTGATGGTGTGGAGCCAAAAACTCCACAGAGTTGGAGTGATAAACATGGCTTTCAGAGCTGGTGGTAAACATGCCTCCACCATGAGACTAGTGTTTGAAGGAATCAAGGAATGGGGCAGAGCCAGCTGCCAAAGCAGCCACTTTAGTCCTAGTCATGCTGCTTAGCAGTTTAAATGCTCATGTGGTCAGCAAATGATATTTATATGCAGCAAAGACAGATTCAGACAAAAATAAAAAACAAACAAACAACAACAACAACAACAAAAACGAAACCCTCTAAGTGGGTTACAGTGTGTTTAAAAATAAGAGTAAAGAGAGTAAAGAGAAGATACAGACAATAATAAAGTCAAGTCCTCAAGAAGGGGATAAAGCAATATATTAAAAAGCCATGTAAAGATGGAAAATACACAGAGAGTCTAGATACTATATCTAATTGTCTTGTCTTTGAATTGTTTGACAGCTGAGAAAGGAGCAACAGCTGCTAAGAGACATTTGGTTATAAATGTTGCTGGATTAATCCAACCTATATATTTTAAAAGTGCCTTGACTTCAAATTTTAAGTCAAAAGATATATTACTTTGGAGAAGAGGTTATGCTTTTGTTTCAACAGGAAAGGAAAGGCTCTGGAATCATTCTGGGTTAAGAAAAATAAGGTTTGATCAAGAAAGACCCCCTGAAAAAATCATCGATGAGTATGGATAGCCCAGATGATCCAATGTTTTAGAGCACCTCTGTTGTAGTTTCCTCTGAGTTCTGCATCCAGAACAGCTTCGAGGCTGCTGGCTGAGATGATCCAGCCTCACAGACTACTCTAGCCAAGAATTAACTATTATTCTCAATTATCTTATGGTCCCTCAAAGATTATCATTGCCCCCAATCAGCAGGATGTAGTCTAGAGAACTATGCCCACATTCCCAAAAATATAGATTATGGATGTTGGTCATTATTTAGGGGGTTGGTTACAAGTTGTTATGGATAATGAACAGGAAAAGAGCTAAACAAAGGAGATTAGATTCAGGGATCTTGTTCTGAAAAGAAAAGGGAGGACAGGGTTGGGGATTTAGCTCAGTGGTAGAGCACTTGCCTAGCAAGCGCAAGGCCCTGGGTTCGGTCCTCAGCCCTGAAATAAAAATAAAAAAAAAATAAAAAAAAGAAAAGGGAGGACATAGAAATGATAGGATAAAAGGTAGATTGTTGAATCTACTTTAATACAAAAACAGCTATTAATCTTACATATTTTTACATTGGTATGGATTTTAGTTTATTGATAGAAATTTAAGGTTATTTTTTGTTATACTGTATATATGTTTCTACTCTTTTTAAAGGTATTATGTTTATGCAGCTTATTTAAAAATGTAATGTTCAATTAAAAAATACAGATAAATAGTCATCTATTTGACTATAATAGTCAAACTTATAGCCATATTAGTTATAGGTTTTATATATATATATGCATATATATATTCTAGTTATACAAAGATATATTTCAATTAGGTAGGTAATCTCCAAACTCTTCAAAGACCTATAGAATATGGCATTTAAAATGTTTTTAAGAAGTTAGACTTTTCTCAATACTGGACACTTCTGCTTCTGGCAGCACCAATTACTCCAAAGAGGATGATGGGCATCAAAGAAACTCCTTATGGAATTTGCTGTCAATATGGCAAGGCTAGCCATTTGGGCAAGGAACTGCTCTTTCCTGGACTGCTTGACAGTATGCTGTATAAACTAGACATACATGACCCACAGGAAAGTGACCACTGAATTTTCCCAACACAGCGTGGGATGGTCCCTCAGGGTTCCTGCTTCACGGAAGGAACTGCCAGACATTTTGCAGGACATAGACGAAAGCAACGGACAAGCTTTGGCAAAATAGGTGGGACAGTCCTTCAAATTTCCTGCTTCACTGAAAAGTCTGCCAGATACTCTATGCCTGTAGGCTGAAGATAGATGCCTCAACATTACAGAAGAACTTTGGGTGACTGTCCAGGCAGCCAAATGTCCCTATCATTTCTCACATTTTTTGGAAGTCACTTGCTTGCACTTCCTGCTTACTCAGGTAATATTATATTCTTCTGTGGTCTTTGATGGAGTTGAAGACTAGATAGTTATAAGTATAGTTTTCCTTAGTTATGATAAAAGATAACTTAGATATGAAACTTTAGACTCACAAAAATAGGATGATAGTTTATTTTCTTTAAATTTGCCAAATACAAATAGACTAGATATTATAACTGTAGTTCTTGCTTGATAACTGTTTTGTTATATGTAATTTTACCCTGCTAAAGTTAAAACATCCCTTTTTGATTAGACAAAAAGGGGAAATGCTGTGGAATAACGCTCTTGCACACTGTAAAGATTTGTCACTCAAATTGGTTTAATAAAACACTGGTTGGCCAGCAGCCAGGCAGGAAGTATATGTGGGGAGACCAAACTAAGAACGCTGGGAAGAGGAAGGGCAGAGTCAGGAGTCACCAGACAGACACAGAGAAAGCAAGATGAGAATATTCAACTGAAAAAGGTACCAAGCCATGTGGCTAAACATAGATAAGAATTATAGTTTAATTTAAGTGTAAGAACTAGTTAGTAATAAGCCTGAGCTACCTACTAGCCAAGCATTTATAATTAATATAAGTCTCTGAGTCAATTATTTGGGAAGTGGCTGCTGGGTAATTGGGAGTTGCTGATGGGACAGAAATTTCCACCTACAAGATGCCATTTCCACTGTAGCATGTGACTGAATGTGGCAGGTGCCAATTGCAGATAGACGCAAATCTTGTGAAGCTCATCCACACTCCACCCAACAGAGCTGGCCAAGGAGAGATAAACCCACCATATGGCCTAGAACCCCATATTTTGCACTTGGCAAGATTCTACCTCCTGCATTTCTAAAGGGCTTTGTTGAGTACAATGGCTTGGTTAAACTTTCAAACTAGCATTTTAATTTTATTTTATTTTGTTGATATAAGATCTCACTTTGCAGCTTAGTCTGTTCTAAAACTGACTAGGTAGCCCAGAATAGCCCCCAACCCATGATCCTCCTGCCTTAGCCTTTCATACTTGGCACAAGTCAGCACACCTGGCTTTGAGTCTAACTTTCATGTCAGTAAGGGGATTTCTTTTTACTTTGTAGTAAGAAAAGACCAGGTCTCAAGGGTTAAGAGACATTCTGTATTTTTGTCTTTTCATATACCTCTGAACCTTGAAGATAACGTAAACAAACAAAAACCCACAGAACTATAAATAAGATACATAACAAAATTTTCTTTTTATTTCAAGTTACCTGTTCAATCTAACATGTGTGTTCTCCTTTTTTTATGACTCCATGTCAGCCACTTTCTAATGCTCTGCTTGCTTTCACTTTGTTTGCTTGACTAACAGTCAAATGAGTTCCAGCAGCTTTTCCCCGCCTCCTTTGGGCTGCACTTTCTAAAGACACCTCCTTCCAAAATACACTTGAGATACTCCCAAATTATTGTGCACATGTTTTGGCATAATTCTGTTTTAAACAGTAATAATTAAAATTAACTTGGCTCGACTTACAAGATATTTTAAAAGTAAACACAAATAATTTTTATGTGCTCCGCTTATAAACAATTCCAAAATAATATATTTTCACGCCCATATTATTAAAATAAACAGCTTTTACAACTATAATAAAAACTTAAATGTATTCAACACATACATATATTTATATCAATATATGTATGCATATATTTAAGGATAATACACACATACAACAACCGAAGGAGTAATAGCACAAGATTTAATGGTGTTTATAATGTTGTAGTGGGGTTATATCTAAGTTTTAATGGTTTTTCCTGTCCTATAACAAATTCAAATTATGTGTATTATAAGGAAATCCCTACTAGGGAAGTTTGGGAGCTGAATGTGGAATGCTGTTCGTTGTCCATGATTTACACCTAAGGTGGTTTTTGTGAGAGTACAAGAAGGCGGTCAGGAGCCAGGCTATGGTTATTCAGTAATGAGGCAAAGAAGTGAAGGAGATAGGAAGAAAATTAATAGAATGCCCTAACTAATAGCTGCACAAATATTTGAAACGGGACTACATTCTGTGAGAAGTTATCACACTCAAAACCCATATTAAGACATGTATCAAATCAACTTTCAAGACTGTTTTTGTTTTTCCTTTGGGAATGGATTTTTTCCGAGTCAAATGGATCGCTGACAGCTGAGTGGACAGGAGAGAGCAGATCACCACCCAGAGAGCTAACTTGACCTTTATGAAAATAATGCCTACAGCTTAAGAGAGTCCTTACAGAAGGAAGTGAAAACTCATCTTCAAAGTACATCATGTTCTTTTTTGCTATTCCCATTCAAGACCATCTTCAAACACAAATGTTCCTTTCTGAAGAATTGATTGCTGTGGTAACTCTGATGTCATGCTATTTTTGGATTTTGTTGCTTTTGTTTTGTTTTCCATAAAGGAAGTCTCTGTGTATTCTTAGATTAGGGCTTTTTTTGCTTAGTAATAGATCAATTTAAAAATCAAAGTTTACTCTTCTAAAAGGAAAACAAACAAACAAATAAAAAACAAAAAAGCCACTGAGAAACTAAACTGAACTTTTAATTAAGTAAAGGACTGAATACTAATTTGTTTGAAAGAAAAACTGTGGTATGAGAACAGTCTATAATACACTGAAATTAAACTCATAGTAGAGAAAAATCCCAAGTCATAGCACAGACTGATATTAAATATGTTTTAATATTTGAAAGACCATTTGTATCTTTCAAACATTTGAAAGATGAATGCTCTCCATGCTAATATTTTTATAGTATCAAATGACCTTGTTGCACACACCAGAGAAGAGAACATGAGCAGTGACCTGCTGGTTAAATAACTGTACACCGTTATGCTTTGGGAGTTCCACCACGCCCTGTGAAGCATTTATCATCTTCTGTCAGGCCCCTCTGTCATCTGGTTCAAATGTGTTTGAGGCAAGACAAAAGTACAAGATGCTATATCGATATTTTTTAAAAGTCCAAAGCATTACATTTTGTCAAAAACTTATTTGATTTTACTTTTCCCCTTCTCTGTTTAGTAAGTAACTATTAAACTGACCTGCACTTATCAAGTACAAGTTTAAAAGTGATGCAAATGTGTGTGGAAATTAGCATATAACACCATGAGACTAGCAGGGATCCAAGGAAGACTGGATGCCAGGACATTTATTTTTCTAAAGTTTAATTTTTTCTTACTTCTGTCAGACAGTCTTTAATAGTCACCAAACAGGCTGCTTAAGATTTCAGATTATACTATGATCAACAATTCTCAAAACTGAGAATAAATCATAGAAACAAAATGATCTCCTATATTTCAATGGACTAAGATGCATCTGTAAAATTAGGTCAATAAAAAGCTTTAAGCCAGTAATTGCATGGATTGGAACTAAATATTCTGAGGTTTGGATAAAAGTCAGTCCCAGTCCCACTCATTACACATGTAGAATCATTAATTTTGGCTCTGTTATTTTGTTATATTGGATAAATTTTCAAAAATTTTATGGCCACATGATCTCATTCTATAAAAGCAAACATTTCAAATTCTTAGATGAGAGTTTTTTTTAAGTAAACAGGATTAACTTTGAACTTCAAGTATAAAGTAAATATAAGTTCAGCCATCCCTCACCTCTGGCTGAGGTACAGAAATCACAAGACAAGGGCAGCCTGCTCAGAACTCGGCACTGACAACCCACTGGGTTAGTGTGGGGAGATCTTTAAAAGCAGGAAGATCCTTGCCATGAGTTTTACTTGGAATTTTACAAATTTAGAAATGAAAGATGGAAACATTTCACTGCCAAGGCTCTCTACACCCCCAGTAGTAGGACACAAAGAAAGCTAAATATGGTTATAAAAGGTTTACAGCTTGTGAATTTAGGCAACATAAAAAGATGTGTGTGTGTGTGTGTGTGTGTGTGTGTGTGTGTGTGTGTGTGTGTGTTGTGTGTGCATTTGAAAATATGGCTTTCCCATCATCATAGAAGTCTCTACCATCCTGCAGCAGGTGGAAACAGTACAGAAACCCTCAGCCAGATTTCATGCATAACATCGTTCAAGATGTTAGAACACAGCTCTAAATGAAATGTCTCCATCAAATTCCTTCACTCACAGTTCATGGAAACCCATGGAAGAAGAGCAGAAGGGGTGAGGGAATGCAGAACCCCAGGAGAACAAGACTCTCTAAAACAACTGAGCAAAGAACATAGGAACTCACAATGAAGAAGCAAGCACAGGGCCTGCACGGATCTGCATAGGGTCCTCTGTGTACACTATTCAATACTTTTATGGGATTCCTGAAAGTGTGAACAAGGGGGTCTGTGATTCTTGTGCCTGCTCTTAGGGCTTTTTTATTTTTCGGTTGGCTTTGCTTGTTGAATTTCTATGTGATGGCTTTTGATTTATTTGATTATATTTTATTTTCTCATGTTTTGCTGTTATCTCTTAGAAACTTGTTCTTTTCTAATGAGAGATATAAAGGGAGTGGAAACAGATAAGAGAGGAGGTATGAGGGAATTGGGAGGAATAGAAGGAGGGGAAACTGTAGTC
>CABHPR010138984.1:0-24038 GCA_902168415.1 Peromyscus melanophrys | reverse complement strand
AAAAAAAGAAAATATAGTTTTCCCTCTTTCTTGCCATTACAGAGTTTAAAATGTGTTTCCAGTCCTAGATTCTCTTTCCTTTTTTCTTGTTTTTGGCAGTATATGCCCCACTCATTTATTGAAATTAAATTATTTTTTCATATAATATATCCAGAATATGGTTTTCCCTCCTTCTACTCTTCCCAAGACTTCTTCAACTGCCCTCCCATCCAGACCCACTCCTGTTGTGTTTCTCACTAGAAAACAAACAGGCTTCTAAGGGATATTAATAAAATATAATACTATAAAGGGAAAAGGTGGGACATGTTGGAATTGGACAAAACAAGCAAACAGAAGGAAAAGAGCCCAAGAAAAAAGGACAAGAATCAAAGACTCATTCATTTGCACACTCTCTGTGTAATGTCTGTCTGTGGATCTCTGTTTGTTCCATCTGCTGCAGGATAAGTCTTCCCAAATGATGCCTAAGCAAGGCACCAATCTATGAGTATAGCAGAGTGTTACTGGAAGTCAGTCATTTTATTGATATGTTTTATTTTGTTTGTTTGTTGTAATTCCTTTTACTCTAGGTCCTTCATGTATCTAGTCTCTCATTCTTGGTCACCCAAGCAGTGTCAGGGAAGAGTTCTGTCTCATAGAGTGGGACTTATGTCAAATCAGGTTACTCCTACAAGTTTTGTGTCTCCATTGCCCTAGCATTTCTTATAGGTAGGACCCCCATTATAGATCAAAGGGTTGTGCCTGGGTGATATTTCTGTTTCTCTTCCTTGTACTGCAGAAACCAGCTTGTGGAGGTAAAGGATATATAGGCACCAGTTCTATTTTTCAATGTTCAATGAGTTGTGTAGGTGTTATCTTTAGTAATGGGACCATGCCATCAGTTTATGGAGAGCAACCTATAGTCTTGGCAATAGGCTGAGTTGTTTGGAGATTCACATGGGACCCCTTTAACCAAGAACTCAATTAGATGTAACCCAATCTTGGTAGAGGGAGCTTCATTTGGTAATAAGAGATGACAAGTTAGGACTCTGTCTCCCCAATTATTTGATGATTTCATTTGGATCACCTTCTTATATGTATATATTTTTGGAAACTTCCATAGTACCCCTCAAAAGGCCTTTAATTTTAGCTGTCTCACTCCATTTCGCCATAATTCCCTTGTCCCTCCCCCCCCCCGTTGATCCTTCAGATCCATCACTCAGCCATCCATAACTATCTATTATATTTCCCTTTCCTAATAAGATCTATCTGCTCCTCTGTTTTCCCTTACTCTATACCTAACCTTCAGGGTTCTACAGATTGTAGCTTGTTTCTTATTGACTTGGCAGCTAATATTCACATATCAGCAAATAGATACCATATTTATCTTTCTGTGTCTCAGATACCTCATTCAGGATTTTTTTTCCTAGTTCCATTCAATTTTCTACAAATTTCATGTCATTTTAATAATGGCTCAGTAATATTCTGCATGAATCTACCACATTTTCTTGACCCATTCTTCTGTTGAGGGACATCTAGGTTGTCTCCAATTTCTGGCTATTATGAACAGAGCAACAAAGAACATGTCTGAGCAAGTGTCCCTGTGTAGGGTAAAGTGTCCATTGGGTTTATGCCCAAGAGTGGTAAAGCTAGATCTTGAGGCAGATCAATTTCCATCTTCCTGAGGATTTCCATAATGGCTGGACAAGTTTTCATTCCCACCATCAATGGAGGAGTGTTCCCCTTACACTATATCCACTCCAGCATGAGCTATCACTAGTTTTATTGATGTCAGCCATTCTGACAGGTACAAAATGAAATTTCAAAGTAGTTTTGATTTGCAGTATCCTGATGACTAAGGTTGCTGAATATTTATTTATTTCTGAGCCATTTGAGTTTCCTGTTTTGATAATTCTGTTTAGATTAGTATCCAATTCTTTTAATTGGGTTATATGTTTTCTTCATTATCTAGTTTTTTGTTTTTTTGGTTTTTTTTAGTTCTTTATATATTTTGGACATTGGTCTTCTAATAGGAGTGGAGAAGTTAAAAAAAAAAAAAACCAAAAAAAATAAAACCCAAAAAACAAAAACAAAAAAACATTTTCCATTCTGTAGGCTACTGCTTTGTCCAAATGACGATGCCCTTTGAATTACAGAAGCTTTTCAGTTTCATGAAGTCCCATTCATTAATAATTGTTGATCTTAGTGTCCATGATAATGATGCTCTGTTCAGACAGTATTTTCCTCTACCACTGAGTTCAATGTTATTCCACAATTTTTTTCCTATCAAATTCATTGTATCTGGTTTCATGTTGAAGTCTTTGGTTCACTTGGAGTTTTGTGGATATAATTGCATTCATCTACATGCAGCCATCTAGTTTGTCTAGCACCATTTGTTGAAGATACTGTCTTTTTTTCCAGTGTGTGTTTCTGGCTTCTTTATAAAAATTTAGGTGTCCATAGGTGTGTAGACTTACATTTGGGTCTTTAATTCCATTGATCAGTGTGTCTATTTTTGTATCAATACCATGCTATTTTTTATTACTATAATTTTGTAGTACAACTTGAAATTAGGGATAGTGACGCCTTCAGAAGTTCTTTTATTATTTGGGATTGTTTTAGCTATCTTGCATTTTTTTTCCATATGAAGTTGAGAATTATCCTTCTAAGGTCTGTAACAGTTGCATTGGAATTTTGATGGAGATTGCATTGAATCTGTAGATTGCTTTTGGTAGGATGGCCATTTTTTACTATATTAATCCAACCAATCCATGAGATTGGGAGCTCTTTCCATCTTCTGATATCTTTTTCAATTTTCTTCTTCAATGACTTTAAGTTTTTATCTTTTAAGTCTTTCTTTCACTTATTGGAGTTATTCCAAGATATTTCATTTTATTTGAGACTACTATGAAATGTATTATTTCCCTGATTTCTTCTGTAGTTCATTTGTCATTTGAATATTGGAGGGCTACTGATTTTTTAGAGTTAATTTTGTGTCCAACTACTTTGCTGAAAGTGTTTATCTGTTGCAGGAGTTTCCCAGTGGAATTTTTAGTGTCACCTAGCTATCATATCTGTAAATAATGATACTTTGACTTTTTCCTTTCCAATTTGTATTCCCATGATCTCCTTTGGTTGTCTCATTGCTCTAACAAAGACTTCAAGTACTATATTGAATAGTATTGAGAGACTGGACAACCTTGTCTTGTAAGTGATTATAGTGGAATTGCTTTGAGTTTCTCTCCATTCAAGCTGATGTTGGCTGTATGTTTGCTATAAACTGCCTTTATTATGTTTAGATATGTCTCTTGAATTCCTAATCTTTCCAGGACTTTTATCATGAAGGGGTATTAGATTTTGGCAAAGTCCCTTTCTGCATCTAATGTGATGATCATTTATTCTTTATCTTTCAGTTTGTTTATAAGGTGGATTACATTTATCAATTTCCATGTGTTGTACCAACTATCTCTGCATCTCTGGGATGAAGCCTACTTGATCATGGTGGATGATCTTGTTGATGTATTCTCAGATTCTGTTTGCCAGTATTTTATTGATAATTTTTTTCATCAATGCTCATAAGGGAAATTTTTCTGTAATTCTCTTCCTTTGTTGGGTCTTTATGTGGTTTGGGTATCAGGTTAACTGTGTCCTCATAAAATGAATGGAGCAATGCTCCTTCTGTTTCTATTTTGTGGAATAGTTTGAGGAGTATTGTAGAAATGTTAACGCTTCTTTGAACTTCTTTCTATGTTACTTTTTCTTTTTCCCTTGCAGCTTTTAATATCCTTTTTTTGTTCAGTACATTTAGTATTTTGATTCTTATATGCCAATGGGACTTTCTTTTCTTGTCCACTCTATATATTTTGTATGCTTCTTGATAGGCATCTCCTGTTTTAGGTTTGGGAAACTTTCTTTATGATTTCATTGAAAACATTTTCTGTGCCTTAGACCTGGTTTTCTTCTCCTTCCTCTATTCCTATTATTCTTAGATTTGGTCTTTTTACGGTGCCTCAGACTTCCTGGATGTTTTGTGCCAGGAATTTTTCAGATTAAACATTTTCTTGATCAAATTATCGAATTCCTTTTATCATGTCTTCAGTGCCTGAGATTCTCTCTTCCATCTTTTGTCTTCTGTTGGTGAAGTTTGCCTCTGAAGTTTTGTTCAAGTTCCTATTTTTTCATTTTCTGTTATCATTTGACAGGCATATTCTTCATTAATTTGTATTTCCACTTTTAGATCCTGTTTATTCATTTTTTTCTTACTGGTTGTTTGTATTTTAATAGAATTGTTGGAGGGATTTATTCATTTCCTCTTTAAGACCTGTGTTGTGGGGGACCATCCCACTCCCACTTTTCCCCAGGGTACTCTTGAGCAGGAGCAGCAGGAAATATTATATAGAAATATATCTAGAGAGAGACAGACAGGAAACACAGAATAGCCTCAGGAGGACTTGGATCCTTATCCATGGGGCCCTGACTGTCTCTGCCAAAGGGCTTTTAAAGGAATGCCAAGAGGTGGAGCAAAAGACCTCCCCACAGCACAGCCAAGTGCAGACCATCTCAGACACCTGGTGACCATGCACGTGGTCAAGCCATCCCCTAACGCAGCCCTGCTGTGTAAAGCAAGCTGAGATCTCACTAGGAAGCTTTTGTGGGCTCCCACACTCTGTCATATTCCTAAAGGCTGTTTTAAGATCTTTTTCTTGTTTTACAGCTATGAATACTCAGGGCCTGCTCTGGTAGGGTTGCTGAGCTCTAGTAGGGACATATTGTCCTGGCTGTTATTGATTGTTTTTTACACTGCCATCTGGGTATCTGGATTTGGTGGAGATTGCAGTTCTTGTTGCTGATATCTGGTCTTTTCTTTGTTGGGTGGATATTTTGTTCCTTAGTTTCTGTTGTCCTCTCTGGTTCTTAGGAGAGTGTGGTGGCTGTAGGCTGCCTAGTAGGAAAAATTGTGATCCTGATAGGTGTGGCCACTGTTTCCCTGGCTGGAGTTCTGTCCTAAATTCTTATTCTAAAGTGTCTGTTAGAAAAGAACTGTGTAATTTTAAATCTTGAAAAAATTCAAAGACAACCTTGTCCACTCTCTCAGGTTTTACACAAACTAATGCCTGGGAGAATGCACAATCCCCTTCCACGGCTTGAATCAGGCATTTTCATATTAAAATTAGGCACACTAACTCACAGTTCAGTAACAGACACCCTGAGGTACTCATTGTATCACAGTTACAGAATAAATATTAAAGTCAAGGGAAGGCAGACATGGTCAGCCACTTTGTAGACATCTGGTTACCCACAGGCCTCGCCCATGCACAGCCACATTCCCAGAGCCTTAGACATGTCTTGTTTCATGATGAAACGTACTGGTTTATGCAATGTAACAAATTGTGAAAAGTGTGTGATCAACTACCTGTACTTCAAGCTTTACACAAATGTTGTCCAGTTAAAATACAAGTCACAAATAGAAATTTAGTTTTTCTGCTAGCCTGGAAATAGAAACTGGAGATACTATATGTTAAAGTTATTTCAATCCACTCAAAATTTTATTTTTGTTCTCTCAATATGAATTATGAAATTTGTTGATAAAATGTTTTCCTTTCTTATCTTGTTTTACAAATCTGGCATATATTTGATAATAACAAGTTAATAAATTGAGCACTGAGCTCATCTCAGTTCAGACAGTAACATATCAGGTATCCCACAGCCCTTGTAGGCAGTGGCTGGCACACTGAACAGTGGACTTGACATTAACTCTTCTTCGCTTACCTTTTGGCTTCTGTACTAAAAGAAAATGGTAAAATAATTAGAAAATACAAGAATTCTTTAACCTGATATGAATAAACATGCCACAGATTGTTTTTATACCAGGGTGTTACAATAGAGCATTAAGAATATAGTCTTACCTAAGGCCATGTTGGTCTTTGAGGGGTCATACAGACCTGGGAAGCCTAAGCTGCCATAGTGTCTTCTGGACCTGGGGCCATGTCTGGGCCTGTGGTCCTACTGCAGACAGGGTCTATGGTTTATGTTCATGGATGTGGTTGTCATGGAAGGCAGAGTGGATGCCTGGAGTTTGGACTGCCATCTGGAGACATGTTGGTGTTTGAGGGCCACATCACCACTGGGGACATCTACAATGCCTACTGTGGCCATGATGACATCTGGGTCTGGCTTGCTGCCAAGGACCATGTCTGGGTCTGTGATCCTACTGCAGCATGAGTCTGTATTGATGTCTATGGCCTGTGTTGCCACCAAAGGCCACTCAGAGGCCCACGAATCTGGGCTGCCACCTGTGGTCATGTTGGTGTCAGAGGGCTGTGCTGTTGCCTGGCCCACATATACCTGAGTGACATCCACTGCCACCCAGAGTCATGGCATCCTACATGCTTGAGCTGTGACTAGAGTCATGTTTGAGCCTGTGGCCCTGCTGCAGTCAAAGTATGTGTTGATGTCTGAGGTTCTTGTTCACCAAAAGCATCGAGGGTAGAGCTGCAGAGTGGGCCTCACCTCTCACTGGCTTCAGCACTGGGGAGAACTGGCCCTTGCAACTCTCCTGGGTAGTACATTAGGGTTGTCCCTGTTGGGGGTGCAGGGTGAGCCAGCCCTGAAAGCATGAGAGTGGGTAAACTAGCCCCACTGTGTGTCACGTGGTAGCAGGGATGAGGGAGAGATAACCCCCTGTTCCTTGCCCCTCGTCCCTAGCCACCTATAGCAGGTAGGAAAAGCTGGTCTCAGGGTCTGCAGAGTGAGAAAACGGCCCCTGCCCCTCACTGAATGCAGCACCCAGGAGAGTGGGCCCTGCTCCTCACCTAGGCAGCACAGTAGAGCTGACCCTGTTGACAGAGGTGCAAGCGATCCACCCCGTGAAAGTGGGTGAAAGATCGGGCCCCACCCCTTATATGCTATGTGGTGGAGTGGGCAAGAAAGAGAAGACCTCTCCCCTTCCCCACCTCTTGTTGCCTGTGGCGGGGGGGGGGGGGGGGGCAGGGGAGCTGGCCCTGAGGTCATAAGAGTGGGAAATTTGGCACTGTACCTCACCAGGGCAGCACAATAGAGCTGACTCTCTTGGCGGGTGCACAGGCACAGGCGAGCAGGTCCTGAGGGTTTGAGAGCAGGAGAGTTCATACTGCCACACTAGAGCCTTTACATTTTGTTTTGCTTTGGTAGGAAGGTCGCAAGCGCAGAGCAGGGAGGCAAAGGGAATTGGGACATGAATGGGATTGGAAAGCATGAAGTGAAATTCAGAAAGAATCAATAAAATCTTTTAAAAAAGAATACTGTCTTGTTCTGATGCCTTAGTTGTATTTTGTCTTATTGTATTATATTTTATTACCATTCCTTAGAAGCCTATTTTTATAATGAGAGACAGAAAGGGGGTGGATCCAGATGGGAGGGGAGATGTAGAGGAGAAGAGGGAGGAAAAACCATAAACAGGTATACTATGTGAGAGAAAAATCTATTTTCAGTAAAAGATAAAACTCAGATTTAAAATAGACATGTAAAACTGATACGTCTTTACAAAAAATTGCCATATATACAAAAGGAATGAGTATATGTTCAATATAATTTATAACTGAATAACTGTTGGTACAATATATATTGACACATCATGTTGTTTTCTTTTTCTTTTCTTTTTTTTTTTCCCGAGACAGGGTTTCTCTGTGTAGCTTTGTGCCTTTCCTGGAACTCACTCTGTAGCCCAGGCTGTCCTTGAACTCACAGAGACCTGCCTGGCTCTGCCTCTTGAGTGCTGGGATTAAAGGCCTGTGCCACCACCACCCAGCCATATTGTTTTCAACATATTCAAGTACCTCCAAGATAAAGTAAGTCCAATTTCATAATGCAAGCCATATTTTGTTATTGTTGTATTTTAGAACTCACACACACACACATACATTAGAAACAAATAAAGAATAGCTCCTTCAATTGCACTTCTGTGAGCACACTGCTTAATCTCCCATGCTTGGGTTTCCTCTTTTATATGCCAGCAGGGCTCTCTTACTTCCTTCATGAAAAGACTGGGGTATTAGCTGAACATGCCTACAAACCACAGCACAGTGGTAGAAGAAGCAAAGGTTGTGCAAGTGATGGGGTTGCTGTCGTTATCACTACATATGTAGAAGAGTGATTCTCAAAGTATGTTCTCTGGGCCATCAGCAGTATCTGCAAGCCTGTTCCACATGCAGAACTATGGAATAAGAGCTTTCAACCAGACTGTGCCATCTTAACAAGATGCTCGGATGGTTCTATTGTGCACAGTAGAGCATGGGAAGCTACAAATAGAGACTATACAAACGACAGACACAGCACCCAGAAGCTGCAACTCATGCCCTACTTTTCAAAGGAAAAAAAATTAGGGAAAACAGGCCACTGTGATGTAGAAATAACAAACTGCAAAAGGAAGTGTGACATAATGACAAGATCGAAGCTCACGGAATTCTCACATCGATAGTCGACTTCAATTGTGATGACTTATCAACAGCAAGACAGATTCATTGGGGGAGAAGAAAAAAGAAAGCAAAGGCAGAAATAAATGTTGCATGCTGGGAACATTTGTGAATTCATAGACCTCCTTAGCTAACACCCTAAATACGCTGCACAACTCAGCTGAGAGAAAACTCTAAGACAGATGATTTTTCTCCATGTTATAAATGGAAAAGGAGATCTGGAGAAAATCAAGTTTGCCTATATCTCTAGGCAATTCAATATCATGGCTAAAAGTGTCTGACAATAAAAAGTGTGACTAAAATATTCTTAATAAAATTTTTGTTCCACATGAGTAAATGTACACACAATACAAGCTACTACCATGATAACATTAATGCCGCTAGCTAGCATTGCTAAATGTCAACTCCCATTCTGACACAGTTAACTTAACCACCACAGTATTTCACAAACAAATAATTGCACAAAACGTTTCAGTTACTTGTCCAAATCCTTCAAACTAGAAATAGCCAGATTCTACTTGTGCATAAGAAATATGACTTTTGAAGCTACATTACTACCCATTGCACTGAAACATACTGCCCACTTGACTTGGTAGTTGGGACAGAATAGGGTGGGGGTACTTAATGGGCAATAAAAGAATGAATTGCCCAGCAAAGAATTGAACAATAAATTTCCAAATGATGACCAACTTTTTCAAACCCAGTAGTGTGTTCATTAACGGCTCTTTCAGAAAACAACTACTGTGCAAAAATATATTTGATAAACTGACTACTTGAAACAATACCGAATTTGAATATGAAAAACTTTATTTTTGAAAAGCAGTGTGGGTGAGACTGATAAATCTCAAATCTATCTCATGTAACCATACACAATATTTTATTTCATATCTCCAGGTTGTGGTATAGAAGATTAATAGGAAAAGTCAATTTCTCCCAGTTAGTGGGTTTTCGGGTTATTTTCACACATTTCATCCATTTTAGTTATTTCAAGTCTCTCTGGATAATTACAGCCAGATCTCCTTTTGTGTAACAAATCAATCATATTGAATCTTGTCATTCTCAGCCCCAGCCCCAAAGCTGCTAACAAGGATGAGGTAATAAGGAGAGAGACGGTTGTCAGTACACCCCTGTGGACAGCAGGAGCTCCAGCTCTCTCTGACCTTCACAGTGCAGCCAGTCCTCAAAGGCTGGACTTGCATCAGCCTCTCAGACTGCTGCCCTTTGCAGGGTCATCGAAACCTTCTCCTGACACTTGCTACTAGGATTTCCTTTTCCCTCTCACTCCCCAGTGGGTTCCAGCTGCAAGCTCTGGGTCTAATTTACTCCCACTGTGACCATAGCGAGCTATCTCGGGGGTGTCAGCAAGTTGTGGAAGGGCTCAGCTGCTGTGGGTGCCTGCCATCCATGAGATTCCAGACACCTGTGCCACTTAAAGTCTTAAAGCTGTGGTCCTGAAAACTACGTCCGGGAGCTTGTTGCCTTTTCCTGTACCCACGTCCCAGTCATTCCAACGTTAACGTCTACATCGGGAGCAAAGAGCTTTCAGATGATGACAGTGACGATGATGATGATGATGATGATGATGATGATGGTGGTGGTGATGATGATGATGATGATGATGATGACAATGATAATGACAAAACAACAACAAAGTGCTTCACTCCACATAAAATGGTGGACTATGCAGCAATATTTGGGACCTTATAAGGAATGAGAATCCCAGGTTCTTGTACCTTAAGAAACTGTCCCTTTACTCAAGTGTTTATGACCTACTAAGCACTTCTCCCCGCCAACATTAGATTCTCTCTCTTCTGGCACCATTTAATTACATATATTTATTTAATTATGGTGTATGTGTGTGTGTGTGTGTGTATGTCTGTGTGTATGTGAGTGTGTGTGCATGAATGTGTATCTGTGCAAGTGCGTGTGTGTGCATACGTGTGTATGTGTGTGAATGTGTGTTTGTATATTCATGTGTGTGCATGTAAGCATATGTGTATGTTTGTATCTGTGCCTGTATGTGAGCCTGTGCAAGTGCGTGTGCACATATGTGTCTATGTGTGTGAGTATACATATGTGTGTGCATGTGTGCAAGCCATAGTGTGCACTTGTGCAGGTCAGCAGCAAACTTGCCAGAGTTAGTTTTCTCCTTTTATCACATGATCCTAGGGACTGACCTCAGGTTGTCAGGCCCTGGCAGGAGATGCCTTTACATCCTGAGCTATTCCTTTTGCAAGACTAAATTCTAAACCACTGTGAGTTTTGCTTCTTTTCAAATGTACCCTGTCTCTATTCCACAAGTACCAAGATTGTTTTGTTTCATGACGTTCTATGTGAGCATATTGCACTTGATAACTGGCAATAAATTCTATAGCACTATCAGTAAATGCAAAAGCAATTGTAGAAAAGATCAGCTTAAGAAATAGAGTTATTTTTACTAAGTAGCCTCATTTTTCATCTATATGACTAATCTATTATTACTTCTAATAATCACATCTAGAAATGAGATTTTATTACTATATATATATGCATATATGTAATTCTGTCATTCCTTTAATTATAACAACATAGAAATACTCTTTAGTTAAATAAAATGTAACAATACATTGACGTAATGCATTCTTTCAGAAATTCATCATACAGGTAAAACATGCAGTACAATCCACTTTTCTCACCACTTGGCAGGTATATCTACAAATATCAAGATTTTCCTGAGTTGTGGCATAATTTTGAATGAGATTTTTACTTCCAACAGCATCTAAGTTTGGATAATGAGTTAAATGTCCTCTAGATATATGTCTTACTTGTTCCAACAGATGGTTACTGTGTACACCAAGCCCCATCTTATTTGTTGCTGTTGTAATGGCTTCTCAAACAAACTTAAACCCAATACTGAGATGGCATAAATGCCTAATACTGTTCATTTTTCTTTTATCTCTGTTTTGTTCACTCAAGATACAAAGTTACCGCTGCTCATGTCACCAATCACAGCCATCAGAATGAGGAGGTATTTCTCTGTTGGATCAGCTACAAGAGGAAGTCCTGTTCCTGTGAACAATCCTGCTTCGTGTCTCTATGAAGTAGAAGCCAGTAATAACAGGCACTGTCTTTCCATCCATTTCAATATTGGTCTGATAACTGCATGACACAGAGCAGGGGGAAACAGTCTATGGACTGGCATGTTCATTGTTGGGAAGTTTATATTGTTCCCAGTGATAACCCTTTTATAAAACAGGTAAAGAAATAGTTGTACTAGCCTCATATTAAGACTGCAGTGGATTTCTCAAATGATTTTATTTAGTTACTATAAAATGGTCATTTTAAGTTTGCTTTAGAAGAATATTCCTTTTTTTGTTTAGAAACGTAATTCATTTAAAATGCTGCTTTAGTGTGGGTTACTGTTATTTCTGTGGTACCAGTTAAATAACAGCCTTGTGACACAGAATGCTCTTCAGTGACTAGCTTTCTTTCTAACAGTAATTATGACCAAAAAGCTAAGTGTTTACATAACTGTGACTTGCTTCACAAACTCCTGGGTGCTCTTTACAGAGCTCTGTGAAACAGACTCATCTGTGATTTCCTCTTTGTGTCTCTCTCTGTCTCTGTCTCTCTCTCTCTCAGAGTCTTGCCTGACTTATTTTGAAGACATGGGTTGTTTATGTTAGCACATGCCTAATAAAATGACCAGGAAAGTCACCAATGGCTAGATTATACCTTGTAATTATGTTAATTTAATTCTAGAAAAAAATAGGTAGGAGAGGAACTACTGGACACTCAGGAAATTTTATACACATTTCAATTGAGGAGTTCCCCTTTTGTCTTGTTTTGATGTCTATATTTGGCAGTTTACTTTATAGACAGTTAAGAACAACTTAGAGTTTGACACATTTCTTTAACACGTGGTTTTGTTCCAGTAGCACTGAAAACATGTCTCAGCTGTTATCATGGATGCATGAAGGAAACACTAGACAGGTTTCTCAGCCTGCGAAAAGGCTTATGTAGCAGTCAATGCCAATAGACCGAACATCCAGAAACAGTTTTCTGTGCTTCTTTGACTAGTCAATAGTAGGGTAAATGACTATGAAGCAAATCTCAAGTAACAATGTCTCTATACACATTTCTGTTTATATATGCAAAGACATAAGGACTCTTTGAAGCCCAACTCAATTCTGTAATCTTAAATGCCAGTGAGTTATTAACTCTGCCAAACTTCCTCATTAGCTCATTAAAATGCAAAATTTTTATGATCTGTACATTAAAATCAATGTTTCTGTCTTTTGAAGACTGTCTGCTTTTTCTTTGCCCTCCCCGCTCTTTTCTCCCTTTCCCCTCTTCTCCTTTGTAAATTATATTTGTTGACAAAAAGCAATTTTGATGTGTTGATTGAATTCTGGAACTCTGTAGTTTCATTTGACACACTCATCATCTCCTGTTTATTAACTCCTTGACTGAATTTAGATAAATAGGAACATGTGTGGTTTTGCCCCATTGTTCATCATAATGCATCAAAAACTAGAAACTGATCACTAACTGCTTTCATTCTTGGTCCATGTTTCCTTTCAATACGTCTGCAGGCACATGCTCGCTCATTTCCTTATGTAAGGTGGCTGAAACAAGACAGCTCAGAGAGAAGAAGGCTTGAGAGTGGGCTGTAATAACATCCTCACTCATGCTGGGAAAGGGAGTGAGTTAATAGTGAGGCTCTCCTGGAGACTAGGTCAGTGTGTTTTCATAGTTGCACAGTAGCATTCTGGACCACACCCAAGGAAAGACCAAACGACACCACTCAGCCAAATATGTTATTCAGAGTAATACTGGCTGTTTATCTTTGGTAAATTTCCCCCAGACACTATTTCATAAAATGTAAGCTTTTCAAATGATGACATTTTTTGTTTTTGTTGTTTTTCTGACAATAACTCTACTGTATAAGGATGAAGCAAAACAGAATCTCAGGTCCAATTGTGTCTTATACGTAATTATCTGTCCTTGAAGCCTGTGAGTCCTGGATTTTTAACTTCTTAATGTCAAACCCTTTCTGTGTCCTGGCTTACAAAGTGGTAGCGAGTTAATACTTGTCTTCACTATTCACTGCTTTCTCCTATGTTTTAAATGTACGGTATACAAAGCTTTAGAAAGAGACTTATAATTCACACATCAGTATTAAAATATTTATTATGGGTTGCAAATTAGCATAGTAATATTAAGTTTTTAGAATACATTTCAAGAAGGATTTATTAGCATTAACTCCTGAGACTAAAGTAAAACCGTACCATTCCTTTACAGCCCATCTTTTACTTAAAGAGATGCCTAAGCTATGTGCCAGGGGACTTGTGTGTTAGTTTTGATGCTTAAAAGCTCTAGGAATGTGAGGTGAGCTTAACTATTGATACTGTGGGGAGACATGTTCCACAGGTTTCCTGCGTTTTTGCTTGTGTTATGAGCACAGGCATCCGTTAGTCTTAGTAGAGCTAAGACTGTCTTTTCAAAGACATTTGCAAAATGAACAGCATAGGAATTTTGAAGTAGAGCAGCCCTTCTCCTTCTGCTTAGCCAGGTTTCCTGTTACTGTAACCAGATGCCTGACCAAAAAAAATTAAAGGAAAGAATAATTTTTTGGTCCATGGCTCAGAGGGTTTAGACTATTATTAGTTAGCCTAATTGTAAGAATAGGATGGTGGCATGAGATTTTAGAGGAGTAGGTTGCTCACTTCATGACCAACAAGGATCAGAGGGGGACTCAGAGGAGCTAGGGCAAGACATGGTCCCAAAGATGCACTCCTACTGACCTGCTTCCTCCAGCCAAGCTGTGTCTTCTAAAATTTTGACTGACTTTGAAAATAATGCCACCATCTGAGGATCAACCCTTAAACATATAAGCGTTGGAAAGGAATATTTCAGTTTCTAATTAAAGCATCCCAGGAGAGAGGACACATTTATTAGCTTTTGAGTATAATAATTATTCTCTCTAGCTATGGGTGAAAAAGAGCTTGTTGCTTTTGCAACCCATCATAAAATATTTGAGCTCTTAAGCTTTGGCATCTTAACTATACCACAAAGTCATTCAGTAGGAAAAGGGGTTTCATGCAAACATGTGCATCATGGATTTTGTTATTTTATGAGTAAGTGTTTTGCTTATTGTACAAAAGTCTTACAATTTCTCTTGGTTATCATAATACTGTAGTGGGTTAGTTTCATGGTGTGCAAGCTAAGTAAAACATATTTGGTCCTTCTGAGTTAAGGAATTGTATTAGTTGGTTTAAATATGTTATTGTTTATTCTCGACCCAAATGCAAAGGGGAAAGTGAATCTTGGCTCATGTGCTCAGTGACACAAATTTCTGACACTAAAACTTTGCAAAGTGTCATAAACACTGTACCTTCAGCCCAGTTGGTAGTGAGAGGTATCTGAGAATGTGCCACAGTTTGTGTCTAGACTGTCTCCCAAAGGCTCATGTTTTTAAAGCTCAGCCCTCCATATGTGACTGGTGGGAATTGGAAATTCAGATACGGAACAGAGAGGAGATCATCCAGCTGTTGCAGGCATGCTCTTTAAGGGAACTATAAGATCTCCACCAACACCTGCCTCCTCTTTCTTTCTTTTTTTGGCATGAGGTGAATGAGTTTCATCTGCCATGAAGTCTCACTATGATGCACTATTAGACACTTGGAATCAATAGACTAATCAACAGTACTGAAATCTACAAAACTGTGAGCCAAAACAAATCTTTCCACTTTTTAAGTAGATTATCTGGGGCATTTTATTACAGTAATGGAAAGTTCGTGCCTATGACTTGATTGGAGAGGTAGATGTGTTTAAATATAAGCAAAGTATATGAAGATACATGATTGTTTAGAATGAAAAGAAGAAATTGGATAGAGTGTTACCTGCCAGGACTGTGAGATGGGAAGATGGGAAAATACATAGAATAGACTCTGATTCCCATAGTAAAGGGGTATGTTAGTATGCTAACAATGGAGAAAACAGTCTCATAGTTTCAAAGACTTCAGTCCTTGGTTACTGAGGGCCTATAGTGATAAAGAAGATCATGAGAAGGGGATTCCTGGTAGAGTAAGTATTCTCACCAAATAGTGACCAAGAAGAAACAAAGAACGAGCCTGGGGAATATACCCTTCCCTGGCATGCCCCCAGTAACACACTTTCTCTAAGTATGTCCCTACCTGCTGCAGTTTCACCAGCTCCTAATTGTTCATTTAATTATGAATCCAGCAATAAATTCATCAGAGCCCTTATAATCCAGTTGTTTCCCAAGTTCCATCAGCTGGCAAACAAGTCTCTAACACATGGACCCTTTAAGAGATGTCTCATGTCCAAATAAGAAGAAGGTTTAGTTTTCTGAAAAAACCCTGGAAGTATAGGAACACTAAGAAAGTTGTTGATATTAACAGTGACACAAAGCATGCAGGAGATAAGAATTCTTGGCATGTCTCTCTTCATGGTTTCATAGGAATTCTGTCTGGTGCATCTTACATGTTTGCAGTGACCATGGTGCTTAACAAGAGATGGTACAGGTGGCAGCCCCAGTGCCATCCTGGTGGAAGGCTGTGGTGCATGTGTGGACATGGAGTGGTCATGGAGAAGTAGGATTGTTTGACAAGGGGTTCTCAGGGAACTAAGTTACATTTGATAGGGTTGATACAACACTGAAGCAATCCTGGCCATTCTCTTGATGTGGCCCCAGTTGTACTCATGGCTCAGGAGGCATTTGGAACCTCAAATTACACAGCAAACAGAGTGAAATGTGATGAATATCGTAGCAGAGCTTAGTGTCATGGAAACTGAGCAGGAAATATATGAGCTGGTTCTTAAGGGATGAATAGACTTTTCAATAAGCAGCTAATAAAACAAACAGAATTCTTTACAGAAAAAATATTATTGCAAAAGAATATGCTCTAGATTCCATTTCCACATTGAGTCTTAAAATTTTGAATTGTGGATGCCAAATAATCAGCATTCCATGGTCAAGTTACAAATATATAACTGTTAGTTAAGGGAACTGTGCTCAAGGGAAATATTTTGTGTGTGTGTGTGTGTGTGTGTGTGTGTGTGTGTGTGTGTGTGTGTGCATGCTTGTCTATATGTGTACTTCTTAGTTGTTTAAGCAAGAGTAGACTAGAGCAGACATAAACAAGCTAGAGTCATGTGGGAAGAGAGACATTCAACTGAGAAAATGACTCCATCAGATCACCTGTAGACAAGTCTGCAAGGTGCTTTCATGATTGACAATTGATGTGGGAGTGTCCAGCCCAAGGTGGGTGGAGCCTTCCTCTGGGCAGGTGGCTCTGGGGTTATATCAGAAAGCAGGCTGAGTAAGTGATGGGAAGCAAACCAGTAAGCAGCATCCCTCTATGGCTTCTGCTTCATTTCCTATCTCTAGGCTCCTGCCTTTAGTTTCTGTTCTGACTTCCTTTGATGTTGCATTGCAATATGAAAGTATAAGATGAAATGAACACTGTCCTCACTAAGTACCTTTTGGTCATGGTGTTTATCCCAACTAACTTGTATGTGCCTATATATACATTCTTTTGGTCTCTAAGTGTGTTTTGTGTATTAAATATAATATCATCCCACAAATTCATATAACCATTTCATATTTGAAGTGAGTGTTTAACCCATTGGTTTTCCACCTCTTTGATCTTTTATAAATTGGTCTGGAGATTTTTGTATTTGATATAACTGTTATAAACATTCTAAAATATTAACAATTTTGCTTTAAATTTTATTATTGAGACGTTACACAGAGAGTTAGAGACCTTGTAACACTCAGCCCTAAATGGGATGTCTCCATCAAATGCTTCCCCTCAGAGCTCAGGGAACCCTACAGAAGAGGAGGAAGAAAGAATGTAAAAGCTAAACGGGATGGAGGACAACAAGAAAACAAGGTCCTCTAAATCAGCATAAGCAAAGCTCATATGAACTCACAGAGACTGAAGCAGCATGCACAGGGCCTGCAAGGGTCTGCACCAGGTCCAAGTGTATGTTATGGCTTCCTGATTAGTGTTTTTATGGGATTCCCTAGTTTGTAAATGAGTGGATCTCTGGTTCTTGTGTCTTCTCATGGACTCCTTTCCTTATTTTGGTTGTCTTGTCCAACTTTGATGTGATAGTTTTTGTTTTATCTTATTCTAGTTATAATAATTACATCATTATTTGATATAAAAATGAATGAATGAATGAATACCTAGCCACCAGGATAAAGGTTAACAAGTGAACTGTCATTTATACCTGCTGGCAGAGGGAAAATTAGTTTTCTCCAGTGGAGTGACATTGGGTGTACCAGCCACTCCAGGGAAGACCTCATGCTTAGGACTAGTTGATCAATATATAATGGACTCCACAGAATTTTTTGTGTGCTTTTATTTGATGACAGTTTGGTGGGATATTTTTCTTTCTTTTTGGGTGGTGTTTTATTTAGTTATCTTGATTTGGGGGTTGTTGTTCTATTTGGTTCTTGTTCGTGTTTTGAGAAAACTTGAAGTGGGTGAGTAGGGATGGGGAAAGGATCTGGAAGAACTTGGGGGAGGGGAAGAAGATGCTCAAAATCTATTTAAATTAAAAATTGTTTTGAATAATAAAAAATTAAAAAAGAAAATTAATTTTTCTATGTTAAATCACTCTGCTCCATTGAAGTTAAGAATTTTCTTATGTTAAAAGGTAGAACTATGGGCTAGAGAGCTGTCTCATAGGTTAAGAACAAATAATCTTCACCCAGAGGACCTGAGCTTGGTTACAAGCACCCTCATCATGCATTTTACAAACAGCCTATAATCCCATCTACAGGGAGATCTGACTCAGGTGACCTGCACAAGCATCTGCACATACTTGAACATGCCCACACATAGACATACACACATAGGTAATTAAAATTAATGAAAATAATCTTAAAAATACAAGCGATAGGGTGACTTTAAAATTAACTGAGAGAAACTACTCAACAGCCATGACTGTTTACTTCTGAATGGGACCAACAATCCTTGCTCCATGGTCCACTTTTGACATTGATGTCTATATTTATTTTGCAGTCAATATTTTATGGCATTTATGGCTGCTGTGAGATGTCATTCTGTATGCTGTGAATATGTGTTGCTCTGATTGGTTGATAAAATAAATAAATAAAATACTGATTGGCCAGTAGCCAGGCAGAAAGTATACGTAGGGTAAGCAGGTGAGGAGAATTCTGGGAAGAGGAAGGGCAGAGTTGGGACTTGCCAGACAGACACAGAAGAAGCAAAATGACAAGAAAGAATCAAGAAAAGGTACCAAGCCATGTGGCTAAACATAAATAAGACTTATGGGTTAATTTAAGAGTAAGAGCTAGTCAGTAATAAGCCTGAGCTAATGGCTGAGCAGTTATAATTAATATAAGCCTCTGTGTGTTTACTTGGGGGACGCAAGTGGGAGAGATTTGCACCAACTGCCAGCTGGCCATCATAACTCAAGGTAAAATATGTTGGGAAACTTGGAGGAAATAGGAAATGCCATGCCACCTCCACTTTGTACCATGTGACTTTGACATTTCTCCCATTATTAGTGAAGTCTGTGTTTATTTCCTATGAGCTTGGATGGCTTGTGAATAAAATGGAAACTGTTATGCATTCTGTGGGCATATATTGAAAAAAGTTGTGCATGTTACTGATGTTTCTTTGTTGTCATACTGTGAGCAGTCCCAAGCAGCACATTGAAAAGGTCCAGCTGCATTTCCCAGTGAGAGTTATCATCAATACACTAATCATGTGAATAGATGAGGCTTCAGATTTCTTACTAGTCTTCTCATTGTTTGCACTGGTATATTATAATTTGAAGAGTAGAAAAAAGTTCACCTGAGGTGGTTTAGTGGTTATGTTCCAGTACAGCTATCTGTTACGTACCTCTATTTTTATAAGGTGAACTTCTCATTTTTCAGTATCATATTTGGATCGAATTAACAATTAGATCTTCATTCTCACCCAGATATGACCACTGGGGTCTTCCACAATTACTGTCCTGAAAAAATATGCCCACTGATACAATAGTGGCATGAATATTATGAGAGTAAGCAACCAACCACTTTTTGACTTGATATGAGGCCAACTTCATGAGATGGAAGCCATTCCTGGCACTGTTAACAGAACCAAGAATCTATGATGAGATAGCTCATAGGCCGTAGGGGAGAACCTAATATTATTATTCTGCTGAATGGACATAATATTAGAACATCTCCTAATGATTTCTTGTTCTATCCATAGTAGGGATATACATATTATAAAGGCAGAGGGATCTTCTCAAAAGAGGAGTCAATAAGATTATAAACCAGAGATGTTGAGTGACTTCAAGAGTGTTCTCCAGATACAATGGGCACATATGAACTCACAGTGATTGTGACAGCATGCACAAGACCCATACAAGTAAAATCTTGTCATGGGGGAGGGGCAGTATGGGGTGTCAGGGAGCTGTACACAAAATCCCACTCCTAGCTGAAAAGCTATTGGAATTTGATAGTTTCTGGGAGAATGAGAGTGAGTTTTCTTAAATTATGTGACCACTGTTGGGTCGACCATACTCCAACGCAGGGCCTACTCACAAGATTAGTTGGACACACAAATTGAGTTTGATGGGGTTTTGTTGTTGTTTTTGTTTGTTTGCTTGCTTATTTAAAAGAAAACTCAAAGTTGGGGAGATTGGAAGGTGAGAGTGAATAGATCTGGAAGAAGTTGAGGCATGGGGTGTATATGATCAAAATATACTGTGTGAAATTCTCAAAGAATTAGTAAAAAGGTAATTTCTAATATACATATATACACCCCACATTAATACTTGAAAAATTAGATCAGAGTTTCAATGGTCTTTGAACACTGTTGACAGCAGACATTTGATGTTACCAAATACAGAAACACTAGCTAAGTAATAAAATGGTCATTCATAAGGATCCTTTTCAATATCTGTAAATATAATCTGGGTAACTCATAAACAGGAGCCTCCCAGCTGAAGAATTTTATTCTTGGCATTCCTTTGTTGGAAAAAGTAGACACTTATGGGTGTGCCCTTAAAAATACTAAAATATCCCATTTGTTGAAAGCTTTATGTTACTACTTAGAAAAAAATTCAAGTGAAGAGAAGGAATACATATAGTGCTCATTGCTATTTAAGAAAATAAAATAAGCAAACTGACATTTCTGGTGTGATTTAGCTGAACACCGCTTTCTATTTCAACAATCATCAATGCTGTGGTGTCTGAGTGTCAGTGTCTACAGCTCTCCATTCCTCACATTACTCACTTCTCATGGAAGAGAAGGAATGAATTCTTAAGCAAATGATGTCTCTGTACAGAACAACCCACTGCATATTTGAATTTGTCCAGGAAGTTAACTTCTATGTCTAGACAAGAAGTTCTAAGCAATTTCTTTGCTTTGAAGTACAATATTCATCTTTAACTACACATATTGTGTACGTGTGTGTATAAACATGTGCATCCATGCATACAAAATGTTGTGTCATTTTAAAGACCAAATAACTGTAGAATATTCTAGTGTTTTTCCTCTAGTTGTATCTCTTAGAAACTTACCTTCTGAGTCTCCCCGACTAGACTGCACATTGCAGGGAGGCACAGTGTCTGCTCTATCTTGTAGCTGTGTCTCCCACCTCACATACATTAAGATCAAACACTTGTCAAACCAATGAAATGGCTTCTTCTAATTGCTGTCTCCTTTCCATTTCTTAACACAATTAGCAAAAGCAGGCTTCTCTCATTCATTACTTATTCCTGGTTTTAGTCAGCATCCTTCTCACTTTGCAGAAACTCTTTACACCTAACCAAAGTGAGCAGTACTCATTTGCTTGCCTAAGTCAATAGCTTTTTATCAGTCCCCACACTGCTGGACCTTTTTTTACAAAATTAAGCACTTACCCACACCTCATATTTGAAATTCCTTTTTCCCTTTTGGCTATTGTCAACCTGTCCCACCCTTCTCCTTCTATGTAAAAACATTTCACTTTTGTGTTTATATTACTAAATCTTGCCCACGAGTCTATTTACCGATCACTTCACTTGCTCTTTCTGGACATTTTCTTCCACTCCTAGGCCTTCAACTGCCAAAACTTAGTTGACAATACCTAAATCAATGCTCACATTTTGACAATATTTTCTGAATATTTTTCTTTGCATAGTGAATATCTTAATTCAGGTATAATTTAAAGCAAATTTAATTTCAAAAACTAAGGGGGCCCTAGCTAGTTCAGGCAAAATAAAAGAGAGGGAGAAAAGATTCTTGCAGGAGAGCTTCTTGGGAAGTGCCAGCAACCCTAAGGGGTGGGCAATGGTTAGACTAAGAAGTTAAAGTTCAAAGAGGAGGCAATAAAATATCTTTTTCGGTCTCTGACTGGATTCCCATCCTTCTCTCATACTGATGACTCTTTCCCCTAGAGCTCAGTGGTTCCCAAGTTTGCAAATCTCAAGCTTCAGCCACTCGGAAAAAATCTGTATTATTTTCTCTGTTCCGTTTAAATAATCCATGGCAATGACTTCTAATGGCATATCCTAAAAAGAGTTTCTACCCTAATCTGTCCATTCTAGATACAAAAAATAATTTTTAGAAAAAAATGGCAGCTCCTTGAAAACCATGTGCAGTATGAAAGGCAAGTTTCAAGAGCAAGAAATAGTAAAATAATAATAACAATAATAATAATAATAATAATAATAATAATAATAATAAGAAGAAGAAGAAGAAGAAGAAGAAGAAGAAGAAGAAGAAGAGGAAGAAGAAGAAGAAGATTCACTGGACAAGACTAATAAGTTCCCAATTCACTATCCTAGACACACAGCATACAAAAATCCAGCTGCCAAACTTAAATATCATTCATTGAAGCAGACCTTCCTCCTAGAAAAATTGGAGAAAAGCAATCCATGTTCCATCAGGAAGGGTGTGATCCTGCCCTGTTCGAGGTGGGAAGTGCTGAATTCACCCACCAATATACAAGCATTTTTAGTCTGTTGGTCAAACTCTGAATCGCCTAATGATTCTGTCTTTCCCAACCTATTGGCACTGCTTTCCTCTCTTAAAACTGCCCTTCCAACAGGTCCCTTCAAACTCATCATTTGTTTTTCCAATGGCTACCCAGCAAATATTACTGCATCCTTTTTATTCAAAAGCCCTCACTACATATACAACAAATCAGATGGGTGAGCTAAAGCTCTTGGATCAGTCCCTCTTGATCCAAATATCACTACCACTTCCATAGGCAACTTTTTCCCAGGAATTTGAAATATCATGTCTACACAGAATTCTGAACTCCTGATTATGTCCTTTTCTAGACTTGAAGTGACTTTGTTCCCATGCTTATTTTACAAAATCTTCCATAATCTTCTGGGTTTTACATTTACAATCCAATTTGGTAATCATCCTCTCTATGAAGCCTCTCAGAACATTACAGAGCAAGGCAAGCCATCTTCCCTATCTCTCTTTACCTTCATTTCAAATCACACTTTCAGTACTTTCCCAGTCTTCTGTGTTTGTTTTGTGTGTGAGCACATTGGCAACCTTATGCACATTTTTCCTTCCTCCTTTAGAGTTCCACACAGGTCTGGTATAGAGAAAGTATATATGAATATTCATGAATGAAAAACATGAGTGTTTTTATTGCTGACTGCAGATTTGTAAAGCATTTTTAAATTATAAGAAATCTAATTTTGGTGGATTTCTTCATAAGAAAAATAGCTCAATTTAAAAATGATCATCAAGCTCTCCCTCTGTAATCTTTGCACTTTTGAAATAGTGGGACCACCACTAGTTTTCTTTTTTAGACTGAGAATGATATACAAACAAATAACATTATTACACATCAGATTAAAAATACTAAAGGCTCAAGAAAATGCTTCAGGAGAAGGAGAAAAGGATTAACTATGGTAGTTAACAAACATTACAAATGGGCTACACAAAGCAGAGGGTACATAGTTTTAAATGGCATCCAAAAGGTCATCTAAATGAACACTGTGTTTTTTCTTATTTCTGGATAAATATGGTACACAGTGTACAAACTCTGTCCTCTAACTACTAAGTTATTTTTTTGTTAATTTACAGCCCCAGTAATGATTTATGATGCCTATAAAAACCAAACCTAGACAAACATTCTCAAACACATAAACATTCATACATACACGGCTGCAAGTGTTGTTCATTTGCTTGGCTGAGCTTTCAGCCTTACAGTTGAGCTAGTGGTGAAGATTAACATGCACTAGAGTGAGGGTTTACTGAGGCTTAGGGGTTGGTATCGGGATTCCTGTTTAAGGCCCCAAGTCAAATACCAAGCCAAGACAAAGTGATTTGCTCTGTACTCTAGCTTTAGAACTCATTCATCAAGTATTCAAAATCCAACTTAATGGCAAAACCTTGCAGAATACAGCACAGTGTTGCCATGCAACCCATTATCAATTATGCTCAGAATAAAAATGTAATAATCAGGAACTTTGAGAAAATGAAGACTACCGAGCAATGAAGTCTCGCTTTCCCCACTCTGTTGCTTTCTCCCTTATGGTATTGCAAGCACAGTAGGATCCGACCTGGGCTCAGGCCACCTGGAGGAGCTCTTGCTTGCAGCCTCAGTTGCAACAGTCTGAATGAA
>CABHPR010138983.1:60168-71105 GCA_902168415.1 Peromyscus melanophrys | reverse complement strand
TTTTTTTTTTTTTTTTGAGACAGGGTCTTATTATGTAGCCCTTGCTACAGGAACTTGCTGTGTAGACCAGGCTGGCCTCAAACACAGAGATCAGCCTGCCTCTGCCTCCCTAGTGATGGGATTAAAGGCATGTGCCCAGCTTGCCATTTTAGTCGGATCTAGTATTTATAAAAATGAATCCCTGACAGGAAGTCAGCAAGCATGCAGCCTGTTTGCTCTCTAATAGGACCAGCAGCTCACAGGAAAACTTAATTTAGGTGGCTTTCCTCCTTACAAATGAACAGGATAGATGGGACTTTGAAGTTTGTGGATATATGAACTTTCTATCCAAGAAGACTCACAGTAAAAATCTCCCTATCTCCCTGTGCCGAAGTTTCCAAAACCTGAGTTTTTATAATACAGCATACATTTAAAACTGTATTTTCTATGCTGTTATTCAGGAGATCTTAGAAGTGGCCCCAGGCTTAAAAGAGCTGGTGTGACCTGGGTCTCCTAACCCATTGGCTCTGGCTAACAGGCAGGTTGGACTCATCTCACCTGTGTGTCTGAAACAACGGTTCACGGATATAAAGGATAAGTCAGCATGTTAATAGTGACTTGACCTTTAGCCTATCAGTCTTTAATGGGTACTAACGGATTGCCTCTGACTTGTCCTTGCTCCACAGCAACACCTTACGAGTCACCCGGTCTGCCGCTCCCAGCACGCTGGACAGTTCCAGTACTGCACCTGCTCAGCTGGGAAAGAAAGGCAAAGAATTTGAATTCTCCCAGTTGCCCCTCAAAGTGGACTTCCTGGAGTGTAGTGCCAAGGGTGGACGAAGCGATGCCGGCACTGCTGACATCCAGGACTTGGAGAAGTGGCTGGCCAAGATCGCCTGAGGAGCAGCCCTGGCTGCAAACCTTCATCTGTGACTGACTGGCAGTTTGGGAAGGGCTGTGCTGGGGTGGAACCGATAAAGAGGGAGCAGGGCATGTGTCTGCAGCATCTCCGTGTTCTAGAAACAGTTCTACCAGCTTGAGAGTACATGTCCCTCCCTTTTAGCTCCTTTCTCAACTAGTCCTTCTTATTTAATTCTCCTGTTCTCCCTTTGGAAGGTGTAGCACTGCTTTAGTGTGTGACATAGCAGAGAGGCCTTACCATGAGAATAGGCTTATCTGGAAAGTTCTTGTCCCCTGCCTATCTGCTTCGGTCTCTTTTCCTGGAACCAGACCTGCCTGTTTGTGGAACCAGTTAATTTCCAGTTGCCCCTGATATTCTGGCGTAATTCATTGTCTGTTCTTAGTGAAGTCTCAGGTGTAAAGGTAGTTACAATGAAGACAGGTTCAGAACCACAGGGCACAGTTGACAGTGTGTTCTTCATGGGCTCAGTGACTTATCTCCATTCCAGCTTGGGTTCAAAAGCCTGCTGGGAACCCCTAGAGTCGCCCTCACATGGTGGATGTAAGAGCCAGCTCCCCAGACACTCATGGCTTAGTGTGTTCTAGAGGAACTGGGGAGATCCAGGAGATAGCACGCTGCGGCCTCTGGGGTGGCGAGGCCCCGCCCGGGCTCTCTGCCGGTGCTACTTGGTCAGCTCCTGTTGTGTCTGCCACCTCAGCTCAAATGCTGTGGAACAACACAAACACAAAAGTCCCCTGTATAGATTTTTAAGTATGTATTCATTCATGCTTTAAAAAAAATTGCCTTTTCAAAGTAATGCTCTCTTAAACATTTGTGTTTTTATTGCTTTTACAAATGACTGGTATCTTGATAAATAACTGTCTATCTGAAAGCACTAAGTCGAATGATAAGTGAGAACAGATGGGAAAGCTGAACTAGGATTCAAGGTCAACTCTAGGTTACCTGAGCCTACAGACTGCTGCGTGTATACAGACAGATTCTTCATCTCCTCTCGGAGACAGGCCTCACTAAAGAGACACCATGACTGGAGGTACAGTGCTCTGGGAGCATGCACAGAGCATCTGGGCTGGCCTTGGGGACCAGTGAGAGTCACGGGATAAACACACAGGGTGCTCCCTGTGCAGCCCAGCCCAAGCCTCTGCCTGCCGCCACATGGCCTCCTGTGGGTCTCTTGGGCTGACAGCACACTCCCAGATCGCTGCTATTCCTAGCATAAGTACTCAGGGCTCCCCACCCTAAAACATTTCTTTCTGGTGTATGAGACAAACACACCACAAAATGGGTAAGTCGGGAGATGACCCTGTCAGTTCTCACCGGAAAGCATATTGCAGCTGGGATTCTTACTGCTCTTTGGCCACTGCTGTTCATATTAGTCAAATGAGACGGAGCACGAACGACATTCACCTCATAATAGGTGCCCAGGAAAAAACGATGTTTCAGTTAGAGAACGTGTGTTCACTGACTCCTACCTTTTTCTGGGTAATAGTGATTCTGTTTACTGGGAGAATCAGTACATCAAAGAGGTGGTGAGGATGGAGAGCAGGGGTAAGTTTCACTCATAGCCCAGAGATGGTCTTAAGAAGGTGAGCTGGGCAGGGCTGGAAGCGAGGTTGGCAGAAGGCTTGCCTAGTGCTGGACCACCCAGTTGTAAAGGGGCAGTTGCATCGAGGAATCTTCCATGAAGCACTGGCCAGACTTCATTCTGGCTCTCTCAAGCCATGGCGGTGGCTTCTCAGTACCAGGTGCTCCAGTTTCTGGAAGGGCTGCAGCTCACTCTTAATGAACAACAGCTGGGGAACCCCTGCCACTGCTTCCCAAGGCCTCCAGCATGTCCTGACATGAGGTGTTCCGGTGACATCATTTCACCCGGTTTGTAATGCTTTTCCTTAACCGTACAAGCTCCTGCTGGTTCATTCCCATTCTCATCTAAAGCAGCAAATAATGCTGTCTGTATTGCCTCCGTCCCTCCCCCCCTCGTGCTATCCCACATGCCCGCTGTGCAGTCCTAGGTAAGTTAACCATTTCTCTTCCTGTAGCCTCAATCGGCACCCCTTGGTGCCACTACATGGAGCACCTAGTCATGTCCCATTGACCTGATAAAAATACATGTGTGTGTATACACGTATATATACATATGCACACAAATATATGTATATATAATATACATGTTACATATATATCCAAGAGTACAAGTATATGTAAAATTCAAGCTTAGCAAACAGTGGCCACTCTTGCAGTGATGAGGAAAGCCACCCAGCAAGCCCTGCCCCTGCCATACTGCACTTTAAGCAGAGCAATCACAATGTCATCTTGAGTGCACACCTGGAGTACCTCCTCAGTCTCGTGGGGACTGCAGAGCAGCTGTGCTAACATCCGACCTAGAGAAAGCAACCACTCCCTCAGTGGTTCGAAGCCTGGTGGCTCTGGACACTACTGTGTTGGGGAAGGACTGTTGCTGTTCTCACTTTCATCTAGCATGTGGTCATTTTCTCAGGCCCTCCACCCTTCACCATTCCCTGCACCTGCCCACCTCACCTTATAACTAGATACTAATCTAAGGCAGTGGGCAGGGACTTTCGTGTCCTCTCCCTCCTAATCAGTAGTGGCCCTGAGGTGGCAAATTGGAGTGTTCCAGAACTTTTTGAACCTTCCCATGGGAAAGGTCACTGGTGAACTTAGACTTCCAGCATTCTCAGGAATTGTTCTTACCGCCAGACAGGAGCTCAGGACACCTACCAGGTTGGAGGTAGTGGAGACCCGAGGAGCCTCTCAGAAACTGTCCCCTAACTGGTGTGGGGAGAAGGTGGGGGTGGTCATGTTGGTGCCATCTGAAAAGGGATCACGATTACCCTTGAGTTCTTGCCTTTAAATGATAGTCTGGAAGTCATCAAAAGGATAAGAAATCTGGTCCCTGCACTCTGTCTTCTTAACCCCTAGCCCTGTCAAGTGTGGGGGTGATGGCAAATACATTCCTGGTCCCTCCTGGAGTTTCCCTGACCATCTGCTGTTAGCATCTGACAGACAAATGAGGCTGTGGATACGGTCTCACTAGCCCACAGTTTTCTTTTAGAACCAGTGGAGCGCCCAGGTGAGCAGGGACAAGAGGCAAAAGGCCCTGCGTAGGGGACACGACACCCAGCCATGAGAGGGCCTTTGAGGAAATCCACTTTTAAGCCCCCTGTATAGAACTGCACCACGTAGAAACAGTCGACAAGAAGCTTTGTGTTGAGAATTAGGACAGTTTATTGTTTGACCAACATGCTGAGTCTTTTCCACATATTACACAGTTGAATGTAAAGTCAATATGGCCGCTTTGCCTTCTGAGCCCATACAGATGGAAACGCCACCCTCTGTGTTCCTCACTTTAAAGAACAGGTGAGGTGAGAAGTCAACACACAATAGACAGGCTGGCCTTCATTGCTACGGGGGCTTCTTGCCTCCTGCAGGGACCATCTGAACTCCTGCTGCAAGGTTTTCCTGATAATCACACCCTGCAGGGTGTCAATCAGGGCCTGGAGTCCTAGGAGTTTGCACACCGAAACTGCAAGATTTTGGAATACCGAAGGTGATTTCAAACAAAAATTAAAAGGGTGCCCTGACTACTGCTCTGTGTGTGTGTGTGTGTGTGTGTGTGTGTGTGTGTGTGTGTGTGTGTACAAGACAATGCAAGTAGATCTGAGGACCACCCTTCACAGTAAAGGAGCCCCAAATGCACCTATATTCTCTCTAGCTACTGAGGCTGGGAATAACCTTACGTTCTAGCCATGGAGTAGAGATGGCTTACGGGACACGGGCACAGGATGCCGTCCCGTCTGCACACCCAGGTCAGCAATAGATGAAGAATGCTAACACTGGTTCTGATCATTCCTGGCTCCCAGGTGACCTTGTCTGCTCTGGTTCCCCCACCTGTGAAACAGGAAGGGTTTGGCTCCCAGTGCTGTGGCAAGGTGACAGTGCCTCCTATTCTTGGGGGAGAGGTAGTTTGGACACCAGCGAGCATTGAGCCCAAGCACTTGACACACTCAGACATACTCCCGCTAGCTGGTTCTTGTCGCTCTGATTCATCATCTTCAGCTACCCTGTCTTCCTGCCAGCCTCTCCCCCTTCCATATGGAGAAGGAATAAACTCTACCTGCAGGATGCTGAAGCCAGCAGTGCTATCCCCACACTGTCACACTGGGTACTGAAGGACAGGCACTGGTTAGAGCTCTGACACTGGTTAGCCACTGGGTAACGGGTACTGCCCAGCTGTCTACACTCCTAGATATCACCTTGAACCCTTATCTCTGTTGCCTGATGTGGCCATGGCTTCTCCACCCATCTTGGGATATTGCAGAATGTTTAAGGATGGCGTCAGGAAGGGAGCAGTGACCGTGACAGCACCTGAGGCTCTAACCACCAAGCATTCTAGCCTCTGACTGCACAGCAATATTAGCACTCAGGACACTCATGTCACACCATTTTGCTGTGCATGTGTGTATAGCTGCACCACCTGCCCTTTCTATCTTAAGACTATTTCTGCAATGCTCACAGAAGTTTTGCTGACAACTCTTCTTCAAGACTCCTAAAGAAAAGGAAGAGGGCCATGCCCATCTGCCAGGCCGGGCCCAAATGTCCAGGGAGAGGAACTGAAATTACTAAGTTGTGATCATGTCCTAAGAAGAATGCTCCATTTTGTCTTCTGACTGATCTGGATTCAGCAAAGACGGGGACACTGAGATAATTTCAGAACCTGACCAGATCCTACCTACAAGCAGAAGGATGGGGGCAGTGGTAGTGAAGAGAAAGCCCCAGGAGCGACAGTTCTGTGCAGGGCCTGGCTGCCTTAATGGCCTTTAGGGAGGAGCTGGGCCGAGGAAAAGGCCAGGGCACTACTGGGGTAGGAAAACAATGGGGCAGGACCCTCACTCTCAGAGACAACGAGGTTGGGAGATCTTAAACTTGAGGGGGTTTTGTGTACAAGCTTGGAAGGCAGGGCTCCTTCGGCCAGATCAACCAGGTGGCATCCACCATGGTTCCTGCTGTTTCTAACAGCATGCCATGATGCCTTAGATTGTGTGCACAAGAGAAGGGAACTGGTTTGCTACTTAGAGTTACAGGAATACAAGAAAGGTTATTCTTCAGTGTCAAGATTAAATTCCACCCTACATTCATTCCTTGAGACACAGTACAGAGCCCTGTCAGTGGGGCTCTGCTAGAGGCTGCCAGTGAAGCCCCTCACTGCCAACTAGACTGCTGTCATCACAGGGCAAGTACGCCTTCTTCAAGCAAGCACCACTTAGGTGGGGTGCCCACGCTGGGGGGACACTGGCCCACAAAGGCATGCACACCTGTGCACACAGGTACATAAAGCAGTGGTGAAGGTAGTTCTGTGGACTAGTTTCGATTGTAGTTGAACACATCTATGCACTATTTTATTGAAGGCAAGACAACCACAAGTTATTTGACAATATTGAGTATTTCTTACTTCAATACACTGCATACTTTTGAACTTCCAAAACTGGAATCACAATGCAAGTTCCAACTTGAGAGCAGGAGCGACAAGAATATACATTGAGCACATGTATATGTGAGGATGTGTGTGTGTGGGGGGTGTATACACAAGTCTATCTCTATGTATAATTATGTACACACATATAAAAGCTAAACACGTGACGTTTCAATTACGCTCGTACATTGGTTCTTGCCTTCTGGAGAGGTACCCAGGAGGATCCTGCTTCCCCTCTTCTTCACCAGAACTGGCCCTGACACTGTCTCCCAGGATGGGGAAGCATGGCAGGCCCACTCACAAAATCAACCCCGCCATGTAGGCTGCCATTTTGAACTCATTTCTGAGAAGTTCCATAATTCATTCTAACCCCCTTGTTAAGAGTCCTGCCCCTGTGGCAGCGTTTACTCTGCCCATCAGCAGTCTGGAGAAGAGCCAATGCTATGGGGCTGGGATGTTTTGATTAGTCACTGCCCCTGTCTGCCTTTGGGTAGGCCTGGGGCAGTGAGTCTGGGAACATTTAGAAAGTGAGTTACTTTGCTTTGAGGAGAGCACTCTGTTAGAGCCTTTGAAGGTCTTTAAGACTAAAGCAGTCTCAGGAATGAGTGGAAAGAGCAAGGACAGCTTGCTGTGGGCAGGTTGCAGTGCCCTGGGCAGCCTTCTGGAAACCCCACAGTAGCCCCAAGATGTCCGTGGTGCGGCCACAACACTCCCAAAGGTATTCATACAAAGATTTCAAATGTACCATGCCAGGGGGGTGAAAACACATCAAGGAATCAGCATTTCCATAACAGTACTCAGCAAGATTAGTAGAGGGTCTGATGACGCAAACTGTTCAGAGTAAAGGCAGACATCCGTCACCTCCCCAGTCACGGGTGGACTGATGGCATGTGCCCCAGACAGGCTTCAGCACGAGCCACCCAGCCTCGCACACTGAGTTGGTGAAGGGTCAACTGTTGGGCCAGTAGGTTACAACGTTTGAGAACCGCACACTGCCTCAGCCCTCGGCTGCCAGGAGCACCCCATCCTTCCGGTAACTTCTCACTCTGCTCGTCACTGGGTCGGCACAGAGAACACACGGTTGCCTGTGCTCTCTGTCTCCAGGTTTTTCTCAGGGGAGGAGAAGAGGCAGAAGCAGCCGTGGGGCCTGCTGCTGCTGCTGCTACAGTTCACAGGCCTTCATTTCCACTCAGGGGCCGGCTAGTGGAATGTGTCCCACGCTGCCAAGGAAGGACTGAGCAATGCCCCCTCTGAGGCTGTTTTTGTTAAACTAAAGTCTGATTTGACCGAGGGGAGCCTGGGTAAAGGGCTTGCTTGGCTTGAGCCATGTGACCCAGGACCAGAGCCTAATTACTATTATTCAGTTAATTGCTTTAATTTACGGGGCTGGGAGGAAGGTAGAGGTGACACACAGTTCTAAGAGAACAGGAAGGAAGAGGTGTGTGGAGAGGTTCTCTATAAGTTTACAAATATACAAAAACAAAAACAAAAAAAAGCACATCTTCAAATAAAAATGACTGCTTTTTTTTTATATCTGGCAAAAAGTTGTATACACATGATTTAAATTTTTTTTTAATTTTAACAGTTTTTGGCAATCTTAATAAAGTACAATATATTACAACCAAACCAAAAAATAGTTGTTTAGGTAACAGCTGTTAAGAGTGACGTGGTCCCTGATGCCCAGCCTCCCTCCCCGTGTCCCACCCTACTCCTAGAGAGAGAGAGAGAGAAAAGAAAGATCCTCCTGTTTGATAACCGTATTTCCCACCCCGTTAGGAAACTAACCAATAGGAGGTACCACAACTGAGTAGTGTCTAGTGTCGAGGAAGCCGCGTGGGCGCTGTATTAGCAGGAGCAGCCACCCTCGCTGGCTGGGGGCTCCTGGGGCTTGTCCAGCTTGATGTCAATCACTGCGGGAGGCTGGCTAAGGAAGATGACAGTCACCAAGATGGCACTCCGTCCTGCCGCAAACCTCCAGACTCAGCTCTTAGCTCAGCGGGAGTGGAGAGGAACAGCCCATCTCCCACCCTTCTCTCTCCTACCTCCGCCTGCCTCCATCCCCCCGACTGTCTACCCAGAGCGACACTGGGGCTGTGACCTGACACACAGGGCAGGGAGGGTCTGTCTCAGAAGCCTTCTCCAGTGACTGATGTGTAGTGCTCGAATTCCAGCACCAAGCCTTAGTCTCAGCCTCCTTAACTGCTGGCCCTACTCCAAAGTGCCCTGGTAAGGAAGAGTTCCCCTGGCCAGGGTCAGATGTAAATGCCCACATCCTAAAGTATAGGAGGATGTGGGGATGTCCTGTGGTCCTTATTTCTCAAGGCCTCTACAGTGAGAAGCTGCATCCATGGGCCTAAACAGCCCCTTTTTACTGGCACTCTGGTGACTGGGGGCTAATTACTTGCCAGAAACACCAGAGGAGTGGGTTCAAGTGCAGGGCAACCTGTTCCCTCCCATCATCTCTGGCTACAAACCAGACTAACTAACTCCTTGAGACTTTGGCTTTGCATCTAGCCAGATCATCTCACTGCTGCTGAGCACCCACAAGCCCTTGGACGCCCTGCAGCCTCCCTGGTCCTTGGCTGGACTCTGGTGCTGGCCGCACTGTTGCACTAAATGGGGGTGAGAGGGGTGGGGTGGTGATGGGGCTTGCTGCTGGCATTCTAAGGATGCCTCTGTGTCCCCTGTTTGGGGATAACAGATGAGAGGTTCTTTGGGAATAGCATACCCTGAAGTTCACATTGTCTCTCTGCCTCGGCTGTCAGGAAGCTCACAGCCAGTATTTTGCCCCTTCTAACAATCACTCAGCACAATATGCATTTTGAGTATGATTTTTTTCTACCTTTATTTTCTCTATATTGTATGTGCATGCACATACAAACATAAGCTTTGCCTTGTTGTATGTGTGTGTGTGTGTGTGTGTGTGTGTGTGTGTGTGTGTGTGTGTACACCCATACTTCTGATGTCATGGGAGAGTATACATAAGTAAATAAGTAGTAGATACTTGCTCTCCTCCCCCCTCCCATCCAGTCCAGCTCTGTCCTCTCTCGTCCCACAGTCCTTCTCCTCCATGCCCTAAATCTCTACAAACACTGACCAGACTATCTCAATGTTGTTCTCTGCCAGCTGCAGTTCTGTGGTAGTCCCCATTGACCCCAGAACCCTCCAGTTCTGGGCCTGCACTGTTAGCCCCGGGGACAGGCCTTACTAGGGTCTCCCCATCTTCTTCAGTTGCCCCTCTGAGCCTGCCCACCCACTCTTTCAGCAGAGTGGCATCCCTAAGCCAGTTCAGTGACACTCACACCATCACCTGGAGCACAGGCACAGCATCTAAGATCTCTTACACTAGCACTCAGGCCTTCCCACGAGTCTAGCTTGACCTCTGCCCTCCGCCATACACAGAGATTGCAGCAATCAAAACTGTCCCCTTCTTCATCGGGTTCCATCCTTTCCTTCCTTCTAGAAACACTGCACACAACCCTGCCCCATCCAGGTTCCTGCCCCTTCTCTGCCTGTCAGTGTCCTCATCTAAGCCGGGGCCTGTGTCGACGTCACCTCCTTGGCGGAGCCCCCTCAGGCCGCAGTGAACACCTCCTCTGCTCCTGGTGGGAGGCCCGGGAGATGTGTCACCTAACCTCAGCATCAGACTTCAGAGTGGCGAGCCATCCAGACTGGAGGCTGAGGGGTCTGGGTGAAACCCAAGGCTACCTACCCTTCCCACCTAGAGTTTCTTTACTTACTTGTACTGGGGATCGAACCCAGGGCCTCAGACACATCAAGCATGCACTCAATCACGAGCTATACCTCCCTCCCAGTTTTGCATTCAATGAGCAGGTTTTGCTAAATCCTTCTTGCACGGGCCTCTCTACCTTAGTCCTGCTCACGCGTTATCCTTGCTGCTACTTTTGTTGTGGTAGACCCTCTGAGGGAAGAGGATGCTCGCAGCATCCCTGATCTCTACCCATCCGATGCCAGACACACCTGATTCCCAGCCCCCTAACTTACCACAACCAAAGTCGTCGGCAGACATTGCTCAATTCCCCTCATGAGGGCGGGGCCGGAGTCAGTCAGAGCTGAGAAGGCTAGCTGCAACTATGGCATGTCCCATATGGGCGTGACCTGACTACTGTTTCAAAGGAATCTTCTACAGTGCAATCGGAGGCACACACAATACTTTTGTACACCACATGGTGTTCTTGGACTGTCTAAAATCTCCTGAGAAACCTGTTAAAAAATACATTTTCCTGGGCCCCATGTCAGTGGATCAGGAGCTGGGTCTACAGGGTGAATTATTAAAAAGTTCTCTGGAACATGCCAATGCACAGCACCTGGGAAGCCATTGCTACAGACACTGGACAATTCCAAAATGGCACTGTTCAAAAGGACTTGTGATGGTGGGCTATTGTACATCTGCATGTCCAGTATGGTGGCCACTAGCAACGCTGGCAACTGAGAGCTTGGATAATGTTGGCACAATCAAGGAACTGAACTTTTTAAAGTGTGTGTGTGTGTGTGTGTGTGTGTGTGTGTGTGTGTGTGTGTGTGTGT
>CABHPR010138983.1:33662-60158 GCA_902168415.1 Peromyscus melanophrys | reverse complement strand
TGTGTGTGTGTGTGTGTGTGTGTGTGTGTGTGTGTGTGTGTGTGTGTAATAGGGCCTCTCACTGAATCTGGAGCTAGGCTGGTGGTCAGCAAGCACCATTGATCCTCCTGTCTCTGTTCCCCACGGTACTGGGGTTACAGTTGTGTGTGTCCATGTCTGGGTTTTTACACAAGTGTTGGGGATTCAAACTTGGGTCTTCAGGCTCGTGTGGCAAGTGCTCTTTTACCCACTGACCCATGTCCATATCCTGAAACTTAACTTTTATCTTAACCCATTTTTAACTAATTTATGTGGAAACACTCGTGTAAGACTCTAATATCATAAAGCACAACTTTAAAGGACTTGCTGCACAATTTTGTACGCACTAACATTTAATGTTCCTTTTTTGTAATGCTATGTGCCACTGAAATACTGTGGTCAAGGGTTGCTTTTGACTGAAAAGGTGGGCAAGAATGGTGGACTCACTTCTCACTAGTCCCCAGAGGAGGTGATTCTCTGCAGAGATGTGCCACAGGACTTGGCATGAGCATACCCCGTGCCTTTCTGTAGGCAGAACAGAGTGTGGCTGCTTACCCTTCTGAACCCAGTCCAGTGCACAGGCCACACTCAGGACCCCAGGTGTGGCCCATCACTAACCACATCAAGGACCACTGTCTGATGGTTCCTGAGACAGTGATGGGTCCAGATGGTCTGTTACCATCTTGTCTCCAACCGCTGAGCCTGCATCTCGGCCCCAGCACTTGTGGTGTTTCTGGGATGTTAAGGCTCCTCACTGCTCTATCAGAGGGCCGTGGCTACAGAGTACAAACATTTGGATTGTGTCACAGCTCTGCAAGTTTACCAGCGGGGAGGGCTGGGGCATGCTCTGCCCTGCTTGGGAGGCTGAAGTGTCCTCTCTCCTTGGGACACACAGTTACTGCCAAGTCACTGCCATTATGGGGCACAGGAACCCTTGTTCCAGAAAGGAGAGTCCTGTGTGTGTGGACCCAGCAAGGAGCTTGTGGCCCTATCATTTTGGGGTCTCTCAGACCAACTCTGTTGAGAGTGAGAGCAGCGGAGTGGGTGGGAGGAGCTGTTTGAATGGCCCTGGGGAGGCTTCCTGTGCAGGGTGGAGGTGAAGTGCAGCAGCTCTCTGGGCATCTGGAAGCAGGACATAGAATCTCCACACCCACATATCTATACCCCACCCCCACCACCAGTCCAGGGAACAAAGCCACATAAGAACCTTCCCCCTATCATCGCTGAGTGGCACTTCTGTGTACTTCTTCCTTATGTTGATGCAATCCCAAGCATAACCCCAAGAACGCATCCTCAAAACATCTGGGTAAGAACCATCAGTAAGCAGATGTTTTAGTCCAACACCCCAGCTGAGCCTGAGTGGCTGCTGCTTCCACCTGGTCCCTTCTGGGTTGTCTCCAGTCTGTTCCAGTCTGTTCCAGTCTTGCCTCCTAGGAGGCTCCAGCCATTGGGCACCTGGGAAGGGTATGGCTGCATCTGCCCGATGGGGGTATCACACAGGGCAAACAGACACAGCCCAGATTGCTCTGTGTGATCTGCTCAGTACTCTTCCCCTAGAGCTGAGTGAGATGCTGGTACACCAGGATGCCATGCTAGTTGTCGCCCTGAAGTGGGAGCCCATGTGACCTGATTGTTGGTCCAGCATGGATTCCCATGTGGATCATGTTTTGGGAGAACATGGAAGAATGGCCACCACTTACCCAGGCAGGTTGGCTTCGCCTTTGGAATGGGCAGGACAGAGGGAGGCTATCTGTTTCTCACGGTGGGCACGGAAGGGGTCGGCACACTTCCTGCCTTCCTGTTCTCCTCCTGACCCTGCGGGTGGGGTTCTGCATTTTCTGAAGACTCAAAGGCTCCTCCTCACCTGACTCGTGACACTGGGGGTGGGGGTCTTTTTCCCAAGGAATGCAGCCCAGCTCAGCCATGCAATCAGAGTGGGGAGACACTCTCCACAGCCCTGGGGTCTGTTTCTTTCTCCTTATCTGCAAGTGAGGTCTTGTGACTGACCAACCAGGTGATACACCTAAGTCTGTCCCCTTGGTGCCCTGTTGACCTCTGAAGCACACTGACACTATTTACCCTTGGGCATTGTTGGGGTACCTGTTTCTTGGGGCTCACCCTTGCAGCAACTGCTAGGGTCTTGTTTTCTACTCTGCATCAGGTGCACTGAGCAGGGAAAGAGACAGGCACAGCCATGCCACCTCTTTGGCTCCTCCCATTAACCTAGACGTTTCCTTGGTTTTCGCTCCCATCAGCCTGAAGGTGCTCTTCGAATCACTTGGGTCACTCTGTGACCCTCAGTGGGTGTCTCCCTCAGACCTCTAGGGATAAGTGGAGGATGCTGGGAAGGCTTGCAGGGACATATCCCATTCTGAAAGATGTAAGCTGGGGTGTGAGTGTGTAGTCTCTCGGGCCTTACTCAGGCAGGGCCATCCGACTAGCTTCAAAGAACGCCTGTTTGTGGGCAATGCCCTCACCCACCTATGTCCTTCTAACTGCATCCTCTCAGGTGCCCTTTGAGAGATAGCACCCCAGAACACAGTAGGGGTACATATGAAGTCAGCCTCAGTGTGGATCCTAACTCCCTAAGTTACATATGATGTGCCTTTAAGTAAACCATTCTACCTCTATGAACCTCAGCTGCAGCATCTGGGTGTTGTTAGCTGGGTTTTCAGTTATACTGTGAGAGCGCTGTGCAGGCTTCTTCCATAGAGCAGTGGGGAGATGGAGGAAGCCCTGACAAGCTGAAATCAAGTCCTCACTGCATAGAAGCATCCTTGCCTGCGATCTCCGGTGGACTCATGAGACACACATCGTGCTCACCACAAAGCAAGACAGAGCCACTGTTCCTCCTCCCCTCCCCCACCACGGCTGCACAGCCCTTGCCTCTCTTCACTGCTGGGCAAGAGGAGGCAGCCTTGGTCAGAGCTGGGTGGGAGCTCCAAGGCCGTGGAGCCCACCCTGCGGCTGAACAGAGGTGGCCTGGCTATCTGTATCTGTTAAGGGAAGGCTGGGCTGGAGGCCAGGAAGTGTTCATCTCCTCTACTGAAACCCCAAGTGAAGCACGGACTTTGGGGGCCGTCTCTTCACTCACGTGTTAAAGGAAAAGGATACTCCCTTCTTTGCTCTTCTCCTGGACGTTCTCCATGCCGGGCAGAGCCGATGCCACACGTCGGAAGAGCTGCAGGCAGGAGATGCAGGGTCAGGCCCTCCCAGTCCCCCTCCTTCCCTTCCCCGGTCTCCCCCTGCACCGCTCTCCTCATGTGTATGGATCTTAGGCATTAATTGCCTGTCTGTCCACTGACTGTGCCCTGGAGTGCAGGCTGATTCTGAGTCCTTTGCTGTCACCATTGCCCTTCACAACGCTGGTCCTGGAGGGTCTCGGGGTGTTTGCAGGAAGAGGAAACAGGGGCTAGGGAGACAGCCCGGTCAATAAAGTGCTTGCCACACAAGCTTGAGGCCCCAACTTCAATCCTGAGAATCCTTGTTAAAAGCTGGGTATCAGCTGGGCGGCGGTGGCACACACATGCCTTTAGTCCCAACACTCGGGAGGCAGAGCCAGGCGGATGTCTGTGAGTTCGAGATCAGCCTGGTCTACAGCACAAGATCCAGGACAGGCACCAAAACTACACAGAGAAACAGTCTCTCGAAACAACCCCCCCCCCCCCAAAAAAAAGCTGGGTATCATGGCACACACTTGTAAGCCCAGTGATGGGATGGCAGACAGGTAGGTTTCCAAGGGCTCACTCGCCAGCCAGCCTAGCTGAACTGGTGCACTCCAGATAAAACCTGAACTGGTGAACTCCAGATAAGACCCTGTCTCAAAACACAATGTAGATGACACCCAAGGAATGACATCAGAAGTTCCCCTGTGGCCTGCGCAGGGGAAAACACACGCATGCCCACACACACAGCAAAGCTGTGGCTTCTCCCACAGGCAGGCTGGCCACAGGCAGTCAGCAGGGGGCATGACGGTGGCTGCAAAGGACCTAGTGCAGGAATCATCCAGGCCCCAGGGAGCAGGCCCTTCAGTAGACTTTCGTCTATTACCCTCACATGGGGACGAGGTGTAGAAAACCAGTTTCTGACCAGACTTAAGACAAATGACTCTCCCCAGGGACACTGGGGCAGCCAGATGCTGGGAGCCAGAGCCTCAGCCACAGTGAGGGATGTGAGAACACTACCATGACACTGTGGGTTTGTGTGTGTGTGTGTGTGTGTGTGTGTGTGTGTGTGTGTATGCATGTGGTATGTGTGGTGTACATGATTTTGTTGGTAGAGTGTGTGTGGAAAGTGTGTGCATTATTGTGACTGTCATGTTTCTGTGTGTATATGAGAAAGTGGCCACGGCGGAAGCAAGCTTGTGGAGTGTGGGTTCATGTGTGAGTCTACCAAAGTGAATGTGTATGAGAGCAGGAAGAGACATCGGGGGTCCTGGAGGGTGGAGGCTGGCAAGGATAATAACATCTTGAAAGTAACAAGTACAGGCAGAAGCCTAGAGCACAGAAGATTCTGGACTGGTCTGGATGTCTGGGTCTCCCCCAAGTTCATATGTTAAAACCTGATTCCCAGCAGAAAGGTATAAGAAGGTGTTGCTTCAAGAGGTCCTCCTGACTGGGACCTTTACAAGAAGGCTGAGGGAGCCTGCCAGTTCCTTTCGTGTGAGGAAACAGCCAGAGGCATCAAATATCTGCGGAGAGCGGGGGAGAATATGCAAGACACTACATCTGCTAAACCCACCAGCACCTTCAACTTGGCTCCTCAGCCTTCAGAGCAGGGAGAAATAATTTTCTATTATCTATAAGCTGCATAGCCTGTGGTGATCTGTGGTAGGGTCTCAACTGGCCAGATTTAACTCCTGCTCAAACCCTTGCCCACATGCCAGATCATTCCAGGATGGGAAAAAGGGGACTAGCCTCTCCTTGCAGATGCTACCTGCTCTATGGATGCCCAATGCTGTCCTCTGCCTCCATGTCCCATGACATCACTGGACCCAATGAGCAGCACCTCATACTCCCTCTCCTCCTCTGAGACCCCTGAAGGCAGGACCTCAGGCTCACATCTGATACTCATGGAGGCCAGGAAGGGGCTGGGATGAACAGAGGTGCTGAGAGCCTTCCAATTGGGCACTGGGTTCCAGATGCTGTGGGTCTCCCTAATGTGGCCCTAAGTGCCCCTCCGACTCTGTCACCCTTATTCTCTGAGGCCACCAGCACCATCAGCATGGAATGAACCATCCCTGTTTCCCAAAGGCCAACTGGTGCCCAGGTCTGCCTGGTGTTCCTGGGAAATCTAGGGTCCCGGTAGATACCACATCAAGCTGCTCTCCTTCCTCGAGTTCCCTTCCTGTGCGGCAGGTGCCTGACTGCCAGCCCCACCTAGGATGCCCTTCCTCCTTGCCACCTCGCCCTCCTCGTGCTCCAAAATCAGGGTTCTCACCTCGATTGAGCCAAGGACCCCTTTCGCAATCTGCTGAAGCCTGTGGACTCCTTTTCACATGTAAAGTCAGTTATGGAGATGGTAAAGGAAACTGTTTGGTTCTGTGCGGTGATACAATGTGTACCCTAATAAACTTGCCTGAGGATCAGAGGACAGAGCCAGCCACTAGATTAGACACAGAGGTCAGGCAGTGATGGCACACACCTTTAATCCTATCACTTGGGAGGCAGAGCTACATCTGGGTCTCTGTGAGTTCAAGGCCACCCTGGGCTACATGAGATTGATCCAGTCTAGGAGAGAAAACAGAGCCAGGCAGTGGTGGCACACACCTTTAATCCCAATACTTGAGATCTCATGCCTTTGCTTGGGAAGTACACATGCCTTTAATCCCAGGAAGTAAGATGGCAGGGCAGAGAAAGGGATACAAGGCGTGAGGAAACAGGAACTCACTCTCTTTAGGCTGAGGATTTTGTAGCAGTACGAATTAGTGGCTGGCTGCTCTGCTTCTCGGTCTTTCAGCTTTCACCCTGATTTCTGGCTCTGGGTTGTTGTTTTTTGTTTTTTTTGTTTTTTTGGGTTTTGTTTGTTTGTTTTTTATTAAAAGACCATCTAAGATTCGAACACCAGTCCTGAATGAAACTTCCCGAACATTTAAGGATCATAAATCTATGCCGTGGTGACATCTGTGTCTCCTTTTTGGACACATGAGACAGCAGGATTAGCTGGTGGGATGCTGAGGTCCACGTGTGTAAAGTGCAGGTGTGTAAGGATGCCTGTCACACCATGAAACAACCAGAAGACACCTATGGTTTCTGTCCGCGAGAGTCACTGCAGTCACCGCTCACGTGGAGTCTGGCTGTCTTCCTCCATCACTGAGGACCAGACTACAGATGAGTGAGTAGTCATAATGCAGGTGGGATTTTCTTACGCCTAGGTCGCCTGAGCAGCTAAGCTCTGCTGGTGAACTACTTGGGTTCTGTGGATCCCAGATAAACACAACTGCTCCAGCCCCAGCTCCACCTCTTCTCCCTCCTGTGATCCCCAAATGCCATTCTTCCTACGTACAAGACACAAACCCAACACGTTAATCAGACTAAATACCCGGCGTTCTCATTTGAAGTGAAGTGAGATGCTAGGAACCACAGCTCCCCAGCCAGGTGGAAGTCCATGCTGGCCCCTCATCCACACATGCTGCTACAGGGACCCACACCTGATCATAGCTGTGGAGACTAGTGACTGACAGGATCTGCGTGGCTCCCAAGCTGAGTGTTCCCTCCATATCACCTGCTTTATCAGCCCTAGAGGTTAGTGCCATCCCTTAACTGCTCAGAGGAACAGGTTTATGCGCTGGTTGGCTGCCTCAACCTAGTCACTAGCCACCTCAGGGCAAGGAATGTCCCTGGTGAGGGCTTCTAGACCTGAGCACATCAGGGCCCTCACCACCGTGTCCTCCTCACCTGCTTCACGTTGTAGCCGGTCTTCGCGCTGGTCTCGATGAACATAACGCTCAGTTCTTTGGCTCGCTGCTCCCCTTCCTCGATGGTTATCTGCCTGGAAATGAAGGGAGAGGGAAAGATCAGGTGGCAGAGAGGCAATCCTGGCACACATGAAAGAGGCAACCTGAGATGAAGGACTGTGGACGAGCAGAAGGAGCCTGCCAGGCCCCTTGGTCAGCCCTGAGGACAGGCTCCTTGCCCAGGAGTCCCTGCTAGAATGCCAGCCATAGTCTGACTAGTAAGAAGTGGTACCTGAGCACAGAGGACCCCAGTGCCTTTCCACATTTCTTCCATGTCTTCTGAACTAGCGAGCAAAGATACCCTCCCCCCACCTTTTAAGGAAGGGTCACATGTAGCCCAGGCTGGCCTTGAATTTGTGATGTAGCAAAGAACGACACTGAACTTCTGATCCTACCGTGTCTACCTCCCTACAACAGGGACTGCAGGCACATTCCACCAAGCCTGGTTTTATGAGTGCTGGAGACTGAACCCAGGGCTTCCTGCATGGAAGACAAGCACTCTACATCTGAGCCACACCCCCACTGCCTTTCTCTCTCGGTAACCATCAGAACTGGAGCTCCTGGACACATGCAGCCTTTCTTGGGAGGAATCATCAGTCCTCTTTTCCTAATGCAAACACCAAAATTAAAAGTCACCCCCACCAGGCCCACACTGCTTTACAGAGGAGCCCATTTCCCTCCCCTCTGGACAGGGCTCTCATCTCTAACTCAGACTATTTCTTAAATGGTAGGGATACTGTGAGAAGTCCACGTGCTTTATTAGAAACCATGACACGTGGCCTTATCTGTCCAAGTCAGCACAGAGTTCTGAGAGTGGACACACATGGAGAGGATACCTTGGTGATTAGGGACACTGGAGGGCAGCTGTGGAGAAGCCTGTTCCGGTAACACTCCATGCCCAGACACAGGATGAGCCAGGATGCACAGACTAGGGACAAGTTCTGTGTTCTGCTGACATTCCACAGACTCATACCCACAAGTTAATGCAGGGCCTTCACAGGGACAAGAGCTCTAGCCCAGGGGGCCACTGTGTCAGAGCTCTATTTTGGGACCATAATGGGGACATGTGTGCAGACAGGTCCCCGCCCTGCCTGTGCTGGGCAGAGAAAGATGGGGCTTTGAGATGAGAAGCTTGCAGTGTGTGGAGTCTCACAGGTAGGCCAGGGTTCCTGTGCGTGGAGGCAAGCTTTGCTGTTCCCATCATCTCAGACCTCCTGGGCAGAACAGCCACAGAGAGGTGAGGAAGTGTGGTCCTGCTAGCCACGGTGCCTCCACGCTCTGGTGCATACCTCTTGTCAGCCAGATCCGTCTTGTTGCCCACAAGCATGATGATCACGTCACTGCCCCGCTCTGTCCTGACATCATCAATCCACTTCGAAGTCTGCTGGAAGGAGTTGAGGTCTGGAGGCACAAAATGGGGACCGAGTGAGAATGAGAGGCCCCAGAGGCAAGTGTAGACACGAATCCAAGTTCCACATAATAGGCTGGGGCCGTATAGGGAAGTGAGGCCTGCCCTGTGACCCTCAGGCAGCACTGCTCAGCCACTCCAGGGAGAGAAGTCACCATACCTGGGAAGCTACGTTGTCACAATTTCTACACAGAACAGTGACTCTAGAGGCCATGCAAGAGTCAGAGCTGCTTTGAGGCTCACAGTAGAGGATGGAAAGGAAGGCTGTGGGAGGATACCACAGCCCCTAGGAAATGCTGTCCTACCAAAGGGATGCTCAAGGGAGTCTGAGGAAGGCCAGGCTGGCTTGGGACGAGAAACCCAAGGGAAAGGTGGATGGAAGGCCACCCCAAGGCACATGAATCCAGAAGCAAGTCATCTATGGGCAGCAGCATCTCCCTCAGAAGAATCACAGGGTAACACCCAAGCTGTGTTCCTCTAGATGGTCTTGGGTGGCTAGGCTCTGCCTAAGGCCTGCCCTAACCTCTGGGCCTCCACTGAGTCTGTGAAGCCTTCTCAAGACACATGTGTGCCAGGAGGGCTGCCTCCAGGGGTCCCTGGGGAGAGCTGGCACATATGTCAGCCAGGGCCACGGAGGGCACAGAGGGTTAACCTTGTGAGCATCTGTCTCCCTGCCCTCTCAGGACCCTGTCTTGTTCAGCCAGGTCTGTCGCAGGCATTTGAAGGACAGTGAATACCAGTGGTCCAAAATAAGTCACTACCCCCACACTGAGCACACACCTGTATACACACACACACACACACACACACACACACACACACACACACACACACACACAGGTCTGGTCAGGGTCACACTGGACCCCGAGAGCTCCCCCATTCCAACACAGGCCCCTACTCACTAGTGATGTCGTACACCACCACAGCCACCGTGGAGTCCCGGATGTAGCTGGGGATGAGGCTGCGGAACCTCTCTTGCCCAGCTGTGTCCCAGAGCTGCAGTCTAACCTAAGTGTCAAGACAGAGGCATCAGTGGGGCAGCGGAGCCCTCCTGGTAGAAGGAGTTGGAGGCCCAGACCCCATGATGCTGGCACTGCCAAGCCCATCCCGATCTTGGCAGAGACTTCCAAGAGTGCCCAACTGGGGGCTCTAGGGGACAAACCCAACAATGCCCCTTGGTCCTCCCAGGTCGGAGACCCGGAACTCACCGTGCGGTCTTCCAAGTACATGGTTTTTGACAAGAAGTCAATCCCGATGGTTGCCTATGAAAGAACAGCACAGGGAAGTCAAAATGGAAAAGACTCATATGAAGGGGCCAAACACCCCGAGACCCCAGGAAGTGGCACAGACAGCAGAGGGGACACCCAAGCCAAGTCCCCCCACTAGCCACCGACACCCTTCTTCAAGGAGGGAGCCTGAGCAAACCATGGGTGACAATGGGTTTTTGTTTCTGTTTTCAGAGAGGAATATTCTATGCAGAGAGAGAGAGAGAAAAAGCCTTCAGGAAGGGCGAGAGAGCATGGGTCATGGAAGAGAGGCTCCTCAGGAACAGCCCATCAAGAGAGCTCCCTACTGCCTCCAGCATCCCCCAGCTCCCACAGCCTCTGCCTTGAACTTGGGTTCACCATTGCTCTTGGGAGGGTTTTTGAGGGAGTGGGGTAGGGTGGAACTTGCCACTGCATGGGACCAGAGACCAGTATGCCCTGCCTCGGGTAGGGGTACTGTGCACCATCCACAATAATGTCTTATTTGAAAACCAAATGAGCTCTTTGCTCCTCATACTGCCAAGTCAAGAGCTGCCACCCACACCCTGTGCCACCCGGTGCCGCCTCTGTCCTGGTAAGCAACCCCACGTCTCTGGTCCTTACCTGCACCCTGTGCCTGTAAGTGGGGACTAAGACACTGTCAATGTGGAATGGAGCGAACACCACTAAGTAGCAAGCACGAAGCTTCAGCAGTGTGCTCCAGCCTGTGCCTGGAGTCACCTTATAAAATACATACAGCTTTGGAGGAACCTTCACCCAGTGAAAGGCTCAGTACAAAGCATTGCGTGTGGCGAGATCCCAACTTGATTGAATGAAGTGGATAGATGGTCTCATATTTTCTCAGACGCTGAGATGAAGAGAGTATGTTGTGTTCTGGTATCTGAATAAATAGTTGCATCTTGAGCAACTTTTGCTTTCTCTATCACGTATTTTAATATTTTCTATAATAAACAGTTAATAGTTAAGAATTCAGAAGAAAAAATCCTTGAGACAGCTGCACAATCCCAGCACTTTCAAGAAAGGAGGAACATGAGTGTGAAGTTAACCTGAGCTACACGGTCAATCTTTTTTTTTTTTTTTTTTTTTTTTTTTGGTTTTTCGAGACAGGGTTTCTCAGTGTAGCTTTGCGCCTTTCCTGGAACTCACTTGGTAGCCCAGGCTGGCCTCGAACTCACAGAGATCCACCTGGCTCTGCCTCCCGAGTGCTGGGATTAAAGGCGTGCGCCACCACTGCCCGGCCTCAATCTTTTTTTTAAAAAAGATTTATTTATTTATTACGTATACAGTGTTTTGCCTGCATGTATGTCTGCAGGCCAGAAGAGGACACCAGATCTCATTACAGATGGTTGGGAACCACCATGTGGTTGCTGGAATTGAACCCAGGACCTCTGGAAGAGCAGCCCCAATGCTCTTAACTGCTGAACCATCTCTCCAGTCCCCTACACAGTGAATCTTTATTTTAAAAAAATCTTTGAAAGAAAAGTTTTCATCATTTGAAAACCTGCAGTGAATACAAAAGACACACTAAGGGGAGACTTCAGTATAAATACAGAGATCTCTGTCAACTTGATTTAGAATCACCGAGGAGACACACCTTTGGGCTGTCTGTGAGGGCATTTCCAAGAGAAGTTTGACTGAGCAGGGAAGACCCGCCCTAAATGTGAGCAGCACTCATGGGCTGAGGTTCCACACTGAACAAAAAGGAGAGACTGAGAGGAAGCACAGCAAGCCCCTTTCCTCCCCTCCTCCTCCCTCCTCTCTCTTCTTCACTGAATTAGAGGTAGGGGTGTGTGTGTGTGTGTGTGTGTGTGTGTGTGTGTGTGTGTGTGTGCGCGCGCTCCAACTTGATACAAACTAGTTGATACAAACTAGAGAACTAGAGTCACCTGGGAAGAGCGAATCTCATTTGGCTCCCCCAGATTAGTCTGGCCTGTGGACAAGTCAGTGGGAACATTTTCTTGACTAATGGCTGATGTGGGAAAGCCCAGCCCACTGTGGGTGGGGCCACCCCTGGGCACGTGTTCCTAGGACCATAAGAAAAGAGGCTGAGCAAGCCATGAGGAGCAAGCCAGTAAGCAGTGTTCCTCTGCGGCTCTTCATCAGCTCCTGCTTCCAGGCTGAGTTGCTGCCTGACTTCCCTAAATGATGGACGGTGATGGAGGAGAGCAAGCCAAATAATCCCTTCCCCACCAAGTTGGTTCTGCTTGGTGTTTTATCATAGCAACAAAAGAAAACTCGGATCCATTCTCTCTCTCCTTCCAGACTGTGGACACAGTGGGACCAGCAGCCTCATGCTCCCTGCCACCCCATCTTTGCCATGACGATCGCAAGCCCTTCTTAGATGGTGACCCAAAATAAGTCTTCCTTAAGTTGCTGCTTCCCAGGTATTTGGTCACGGTAATGTGTGAAGTACCCAATGTCATCTCATTCTAGAATGAATGTGCAACAATTCAAGAGCTACACACACACTGTAGACACAACCCAATGTGTGGGAATGTAAAGAGAAGACTGGAGAAGCTGGAGAGCATGCCTCATGACTTTGCTAGTCAGTGCGGGACTGGGAAAAACCCTTGCTGAAATCTAGCCATTACTAGCCCGGCTATGTAGTGTCCTGTCTAGCACAGTCATGGGAGGCAAATCTAAAATCAAGGAGCACTTGCCGACAGGGTCTCATCCCCAAGCGGCCACACATGGTCATTTGTCAGTGAGTGGACTGACAACCCTGTGTCTACTTAGAACCTTAAGGAATGTGCCAAACAGAAATTTCAACTTCTCTATGTGCCACAGGATCCTTGAGGGGCACCAAACTCCTTCTTTAGTGACGCCCGGCCCAAACCAGATGCCTGGGCTCAGGATCAGAGGCAAGGGCTGCCAGCATTCCCCAATGAGAATTTGAGAAATGCACAGTTGAGCTGGTGGCTGCCCCCATTGAAGGCCATGTTTCCTATGGCTGCAGGGTGGCTACGATCCGATCAAAGGATGAGAAGGTGATGACAGTCTGGGATGAGTCCTTTATGGGTTAGTGTGCTCCAAGCTGCCCCCTTTCCCACTGCTTGGAATGCAGATGGTGCGGTGAGTGATAACGGCTCACCCAGCTGAGGATGACGGGGCAAGGATAGCTGCTCAACAGAGCCCGATCCCGACTGTGCAGAGTTACCTTGGCAGCACTCGCCTGCGTACACCTATTCTTGTTGTGCAAGAGAGACTCCATTTTCTATTTTGCTCCAGCCACTTCGGTCAACGCAGCGTAACTAACCTTAATCAACAGAGTGAAGGACTGTGGAAAATCATATCCCCAAAGGTCGGCACCTGGGTGGTGACAGCGATGTCACTGATAATAACTGTGACGGTGACAACCTTTTTTCCCCTCTTGCGTGCACATAAGACACTTGGTTGCTATGGAGCAGAGAGAGGTCATCAGATACTATGACAAGAAATCATGTCACTGGATCAAGCTGCAGCCACGCATAGCTCAGTGGTTTCCATCCTCACAAACACTGAACTACATACTGTATCTCTATTCAACCTCAACACAGCCTGACTAAAGAGAGGGCAATGAGTAAACCAACGCTGGGAGGGACCAACTTCCTATCCCCCCAGCTTTCTCTAAGTCTGGTCTTCAAGCTACTACAGAAGTGCAGTCCCTAAGCTGGTAGCTCTCTCTCTCTCTAAGGCCTGTTCTGGCCACTTGTTAGAATCTGAATCTGAAATGTCCCAGGGGTTCGTGTTCTGAATGCTTGGTCTCCAGTGGGCAGTGTCAACTTGGAGGCCGTGGAACCTTTCAGAATGGGGCATACCTGGTGGAAGGAGTTGGGTGGGCTTGGAAGGTTATACACAGCCTCCGTCCGCCCCACTTCCCGAGCTGCCTCTACTGTATGCTGGAATAGGCTGAAGTCCTTGAGAAAACCGTGAGCCAGACCGAATCTTTCTTCCTTCAAGTTGTTTCTATCAGAACAACCCAAAAGTAACAAGTGCAGAGCTGGCCCCAGCTAAGTGGCGCCATTGCTATAACTAATTCCACCAGGTGGTTTATAGTGGTGCCACTGTTATAACTAATCCCACCAGCTGGTTTGTAGTGACACCATTCTTCTAACTAATCCCACCAGGTGGTTTATCGGCCTTTGAAACTGGCTGGTAAAGGAATGTGGAAGAGTTTGAAGATGTGGACTATGACGATGTAGACTCACCACTCTGGTGAGAACTTAGAGAACCAGGATGCTGACAATATGGACAGCAAAGATGGTACTCATGTGGTCTCAGGTAGGGACAAGGACCCGACTGGGAACAGGACTACAGAGGCCAGTGGGTCTGGTGAAGAATTCGTTCACATTCTACCCATGTCCTGAAAATTTGAGTGAGGTGGATTTCAAAAGTAATGGAGGAAATGCAAGGCAACTTAGTACTCAGCCTGTGGTACGGTTCTGGCTGGCTACTTTTAGTTAGGCTTATACAGAAGAACTTTTTAAAATGTGGGATCTGGCCCTGAAAGAAAGGTGAGGATGTTTAAAGCTGTGGATAAGGGAAGTGTGGGCAAGGCAGGCCACTGATGCTCAAGCCATCAGCATCTGTAAGAAGCTGTGTATATGACACTGGGAAAACAGAGCAGGTGACCTGAGAAGGAGTCCCTACCCTCCGAGGGTGCCAGGGTATAAAACTGAAGACTCGCTTAAAATACTTTCCTTCAAAGGAGACTGAATTTTGAAGAGTCACCAGGGTGCTCTGATGGAAAAGGGTCCCCTACGGAAATGATTTTCTCGGTTCTGGGTTCAGCTGCTTAGGGACTCGGGCTGACGCAGCCATGTTCTACATGGTCCTCACTGGCAGCAGACTTTGGAATTATCCACCAGGTACTATTTTCCAGGTGTGCAGAAGGCAAGATTTTGGGGGTCTTGCCCCTAGGTTCTTAAGGAATGCTTGTGAGTGAGACCAAACAATGTGCCCCAGATTCTAGATATGGAGCTACAAGATTTAATGTTTCCCCTGCTGGGTGTTAGTCCTGCTTTGGTTCAATCTTGAATACATTCTTCTTACTTTACAGGTCACAGCAACGAGACTATTTTGAGTCTCAGTAGAGACTTTAGACTTGGACTCCTGATCACTGTTGAGACTATGAGGCTTCTTGAAGTTGGAATAAATACATCTGTGTATTACAAGATGGCCCTGAGCCTTCGGCAACCAGGATGGAACGTTATAGTTCGAATCTGAAGTGTCTTTCACAGGCTTAGGTTTTGAGTATTTGTTTGCCAGCTGGTGGGACTATTTGGGGAGGGTTTGGAACCTCTGGGGAGTAGGACCTAGCTGGTGGACAGGACACGTAGGGTGGGTGTTTAGCACTTACACCAGTTTATACCTGGTTCTAGCCTTGCTCTCTCTGTTCCACGGTCTGCTGTGATGTGAGGAGCCCCCACCACATGCTCGCACATGCTCTCACATGCTCACACTGCTGCAAATCTGCCAGGCCTTCCCTGTCTGTGAAGGACTGAATTCTTCTGGAACCATGAACCCAAATAAATCTTTCTTTCTGTAAATTGTTCCTGTCGAGTAATTTGGTGGCAAAAACATACGAAAAACAAGTGTGATTCCCCACCCAACCAGGCCACATATCTACCGCATAGACAACTGGGAGAGGAAGTCACAGCTGTGCATGACGGTGACACAGCACAGGTGTCACTTCTCGGGGGTAACTGAGCCATCGTTTGTCTTCAACTCATAGTTAAGGTTCTGCTTTTGTTAACAGCTGAGCAGGTTATAGCAGACTAGTCTGAAAATTCAAGAAACCGTTCGCGAGCACTTACAAGTGATCACAAACTGGTGGATAATGGACGGATGACAGTCTCTGCGAAAGCAAAGAGAACTCAGTGGAACCTGCCCTTAAGTCATCATGTCCACGCAATAAAAAAGAGCAGCTAGGCAAAGAAGGAATCTGAATCATAATCAAGAGGGGGGAAAAAACCAACCTCAATAGGAACAGACTCCCAGATGATACAAATAGGTATGTTTAAAAAGAAAAGGGAAAAAATAGACGTGGAGATGGGTTTCAACCGATCTGAGGACATCCTAACGATCAAGACAGAAATGAGGAAAGGCAGCGACAGCAGATCACATGGCGCTGTCTCTTGTAGTTTCACCTTCCCCAGCCCCTTCTTCCCACCTCCACCTACCCTTCCCACTTCAGACTGAATCTCTCCTGTGAGTAACCTCCAGGCACCTGGCCTGGCTTCCCTGTCCTCAACACTGGTCCTGGAAGGCATCTTTACACAACAGGCAAGGTTATTTTTCTGGGTTTAAAACCAACAACCTTAGGGGTGTGGAGAGGTGGCCCAGCAGGTAAGAACACTAGCTGCTCTTGCAGAGGACCCACGTTCCATTCCTAGAACCCACATGGCAGCTTACAACTCTTTACAGTTCTTGTTCCAGGGGATATAACACCCTCTTCTGGCCTCCACCAGCACTTCACATACATGGTACACTTTCATATATGCAGGCAAAACACTCATACACATGAAAGAAAGATAAATAAATCTTTTTTTTTTTGTTTCAAAACAGGGTTTCTCTGTGTAGCTCTGCACCTTTCCTGGATCTCACTCTGTAGACCAGGCTGGCCTCAAACTCACAAAGATCCGCCTGCCTCTGCCTCCCAAGTGCTGTGATTAAAGGTGTGCGCCACCACCGCCTGGTTATGATAAAATAAATCTTAAAACACAAAATTATATAAAACAAAAACCTGACTCCATTCCTCCCTGATGCTCCTAGGAAACAGTCTAAACATGTGTGGTTGACTGTTCGGGGCCCACCACTGGCTTTTTATGGCCTCATACTCCTCTTCCTCAGCTTGACTTTATACCAGGGAATAACGTTTGGAATTCCCACGTTACTGTGCATTTATTTTGTATATATTTGTGCATCCATGCATGCCATGGCTCTTTTGTGAAGGTCAGAGGGCAATTTACAAGAGTTGGTTCTCTCCTTCCACCATGTGTCTGGGGATGGAACTCAGGTTGTCAGGCTTTGGCAGCAGGGACCTTTACCCGCCGAGTCAGCTTGCAGGCCCCTCCCAGGTCTTTTTCCTGATGCTGTTCCTCCCCTGAAAGTATTTCTTCAGAATTTGAGATGCTTCTCCTCTGCAAATCACATTCTGAACTCCCAGGCTAGCCCAGAGATTGTTCAATACTTTCTCTCCTACCAAACAGGAAAGGTCTCAGACTGACTCATCTCTGCCACTAGTCAATGATGTGGTGATGATCGTGGGCTTTAGAATCACCCCAGGAGCTTTTTGAACATTGGGATCCCTTAGTCCACTCTGGTAGACACAAGTGCAAGCTCTGGATGTCAGTCTGGGAATCAGAACCATAGATGAGTTCTCAGATCATTCGCTTGCTCAGTGACGTGTGCAAATAACTGCTCTGTGCTGTGATCCGGGTCTGAGGAGGCCGTGTTCTCCAGGGGTCACAGATTGATGACAAGGCTTGAGGGAGAGGGGGACAATGCTAGTGGATGAGGTGTTATCCACAGGGACCAGGCTCACTCAGAACCAGGGTCACATAGTCTGGGTAGCAGAGCTGGGATCTGACTCCATGTCTCCCTGACATCCAAGTCCCTGCTATAGGCTATTGAGCTGTACTCCCTCTGCTTCTAGAAGTCCGTTTCTGAAGCTGTCACTGCGACTCCCTGGCATAACATCCTATCTGGCTCCCTACTGTCAGAGAGCGGTAATAATTAGCCATAACAGCTCATCAGAGCCCACTTAAGAGGGAGTTCATTTGCATTTTAGTAGAAATAAATAAAGTGAGCCCTCAAAGGACAGAAGGGAAAGGGCTTGCAAGAGAGATTTGGCTGGGTCTCCATGACCAGAACAATTCTAGCTTCTGGGCACCATCTATTTCCCAGATACAAGTCACAGTAGCTGGCCCCACACCGCTGCCAGCTGGAGCCTGTCTCTAGCAAGAAGGCCAGATTTTCAGAGAAGGTGGTCATGGGCTTCCCTGGGCAGCATTTTATTGTGGCAGATGGTATCATAATTAAGAATCAAGCCACTTCACTTGAGTGCCTACTGTGTGTTATAAAAATCCCTGGTCCCTGCCCCTCAGGAGCTTTTGACTTTGTGGAGAAGAAGAAGATAAATGCACAAGAACTGTCACTCACAGCAACGGAGGAGAAGCAGTTGAGAAGGGCTCTGAGGGTCCAGAGCCGCGGACCCCACTTGCTTGGTGTCTTACGGAAATGCGGAGTGAATTATGCAAGCCCTTAGTGCATGTCACCTTTTCAGTAGGCAGATGATGGAGAACAGTGGAGGATGGGAGGTTCAGGGAGAAACATCTTGGAGGGAGTAAGGGGAATTCTGGTTATCATCAAACGAGAGTTCGTCTAGCCCTCTTGATGAGTACTATTATTAACTGTGGACCAACTAGAACAAACAGGTGAGTGAAGGCACCAGAAAGTGCAGGTAGAAACCAGAGTGAGTGAACACTCACTTAGAGGGGAACACTGTGTGTTTCCTATTGTTTCATGATTTCTCACCTAATGGTGGGCAGCCCCAGCGGCAGCCGAGGGGTGGCTCAGAAACCCACAGGCAAACTGGTTGAAAAATAAGAGGACAGAATGCACAGTACCACAGCTGACGAGAAATACAGAAAATCCTAGACACGAGAAAGCCACAGAGAAGGGACTCTGAAGTCTGCATATAAACGGTGCCCAACATTAGATGAGCTGAGAAGACCCCGAGCAACCTGCCCAGGGCTGGAAAGAAAACAAAACAAACAGAAATTGGAAGAGACTGTGCGGCTGCTGCCCAGCACGGGACAGAGCTGAGAATCGGGGTCCACACAACTGTTAAAGAAACAGCATTGCTCGAAGCTGGAAACAGAATCCATGGTCACCAGCACAATGTGCAGGACACAGTCCCAAGTGAGCAGCCATGAGGTGAGCAGAGAATGTAAGCCATACACGAGAAAGAGAAATAAATGAAGAGCTATTCTGGGCTAATTTAGATGCTGAAAGTAGGAGGAACTATTCTAAAGTGGTCAATATTATTATGCCCAAACACAGAAAGAAACTTATTTTCATAACGAAGACTCAGATTTGGGCCAGCAAGATGGCTTGGCAGGTAAAGGTGCCTGCCATCAAACCTGACCAGTTTGGTTTGATCCTGGGAACCCACAGGGTAGAAGAGAGAAAACTAACCCTACAAAGTTGTCCTCTGATGGCCACACACACATGTGCCATGGCATGCACCTCTCTATACACATACACACACGAATGCATGCACACACACACGCACACAAACACACACACACACAATTTTTTTTTTTTTTTTGGTTTTTCGAGACAGGGTTTCTCTGTGTAGCTTTGCGCCTTTCCTGGAGCTCACTTGGTAGCCCAGGCTGGCCTCGAACTCACAGAGATCCGCCTGGCTCTGCCTCCCGAGTGCTGGGATTAAAGGCGTGTGCCACCAACGCCTGGCCTCACACAATTTTAAAAGAAAAAAAATCAGAGTCAAATCAATGAATAGCAAACGAAAGATAAAATCTTGGGAACAGCCCGAGGAAAAGGACACATGACAGGAAAGGGCATGGTGACAGGGATGACAGGGATAGCAGACTTGGAATTTGAAATCCAGCAAAAAGTTCTTCAAATGCACAGATAAACTAAAAACATTTTTAAATAAATGGGAACAAAGAGTCTACGTTAGAAAGAAGTTCCTCAGACTGAGAGGAAATAATGATGTTAGCAGGAACTGAGACTCCTCTGGAAAGGCTAAGGATACAGGAGAGGGTCCTTCGCGGGTGAGGCAGGACAGTGTTGGGTGGTGATATTTTGTTGTATTCTAATAAAACTTGCCTGACGATCAGAGGACAGAGCCAGCCACGAGATTAAACACAGAGGTCAGGCAGCGGTGGCACACACTTTTAATCCTAGCACTCCACATGTGTCCTCCCTCTGGAGTCGGCTCTCTCCCCTTGCCTATCTTCCAGACTTGCACAACGAATTTCTGTGTCTGATCTCTGTGAGTTCAAGGCCACCCTGGGCTATATGAGATTGATTTAGTCTAGGAGAGAAACAGCCAGGCAGTGGTGGCACACACTTATAACTCCGGTATTTGGGAAGTATATACACCATTAATCCCAGCACTCGGAAGGTTGAGATAGGAATTGAAATGGCTGGGTGGAAAAAGGCATATAAGGTGGGAAGAGACAGGAACTCAGCCCTTTCGCCTGAGGACTCAGAGGCACTCAGTCTGAGGATTTGTGGAGACAGGATCTCGCCTCCCTTTCAGCCTGAGGATTCGGTAGTGGTGAGAAGTTTCTCTAGCGGCTTGTTCCTTTGTCTCTCTGATCTTTCAGCATTCACCCCAATATCTGGCTCTGGGTTTTTATTATATGAGCAATTAGGATTCGTGCAACAGTGTTGTAGACGGCAGCACCCTGAAGTACAAAGCCACATACTGTCTTCGGAAAATGGAAAATGGTTGGGACCAATGGCTGGTCCAGGGGACACGAGGAGAGGACACGGTGAAGCCAGAGAACTGAAGTGGGAATTCAGAAGGACTTCTGCTGTGGGATGTTCTGTATGGCAAATGTGTTGCTAATAAAACACTGATTGGCCAGTGGCTAGGCAGGAAGTATAGGCGGGACTAACAGAGAGAATAAAAAGAGCAGGAAGGTGGAAGGAGACACTGCCAGAGACTGCCAGCCACCACCAGGACAAGCAGCATGTAAAGATGCCGGTAAGCCACGAGCCATGTGGCAAGGTATAGATTTATAGAAATGGATTAATTTAAGATATAAGAACAGTTAGCAAGAAGCCTGCCACAGCCATACAGTTTGTAAGCAATAGAAGTCTCTGTGTTTATTTGGTTGGGTCTGAGCGGCTGTGGGACTGGCAGGTGAAAGAGATTTATCCTGACCATGGGCCAGACAGGAAAACTCTAGCTACAAATGGCGCCAGAACGTGGGGCAGGAATTTCCACTTAAAACCTGAGAAAGAGTAAAAAGAAGATTCTAAAACGGAGCTAAAACAGCTTCCTAATTATCTCTCTCAAATGAGCGGCAGCTTGCTGGTTTGAGCTACTTGTGGGTTCCTGGCGTGTGCGCTCAACCTGTAGTATGGCGGGAATGAGGCATCTGCAAGTGGCGCATTAAGCTGAATGGTGGATTTAGCTTTCGCTAGTACAAAATAAAAAAAAGAGGTTTCTGAGCTAAACGCTGCTTTGATAGAAGCATAGACCCATGAAGGCTCCCAGAGCGGACTGTAAACGTATCACCACCAAGTTGGGAAGCTGAGGTGGGCGGAGCCAGCAGCCACAGAACCGTTTCAGTCTTACAAATGCTGCAGTTTAAAACAACTGATTCACAATAAGACAGATTCAGATGGAACAAGACTTTAAATGCTTTAAAATGTGTGTAAAAATGTACGTAGGCTTCAAAGAGAGATAAAAAGGAATATATACAGTTATATAAAGAAATAGATAATTTTGAAAAAGAAGTCTTTAAAGAGACAGTAAAGGAAGTATAAAATATAAGCCACGTAAAGATGGATATCACACAGAGAATCTGCATTGTGTTGTCTTTGGGATTCTTAACTGCAGAGAGATATTTGATTGTAAAGGAAGCTGAGTTAAACCAATATGTATATTTTAAAGATACCCTGACTTCAAAATTTGGATGTAAGGATATGTTGCTTTGGAAAGGAAGCTCTGATTTTGTTTTCACAGAAAGCCAGAGGCTATGAGTTTGTTCCAGATTAAGATACATCAGGTTTGACCAGCCAAGACCACCTGAAAGGTCTCCGATGACACCATGGCCCAGATGATCCAACATCCAGAACCGTTTTAAGGCAACTGGCTCAGATGATACACCCTCATGGACTACTCCATAATCCTAAAATTTTCTTTGTGTCCCCATAAGATACAGCGCCCCCCTCCAGCAGGAAGTAGTAAGAGAAGCTACGCCCAAATTCCCAAATTATATGTAATTTACTTTAAGGTAAATTTTTTTGGAAAAAAAAAAGGGGGAAGTGCTGTGGGATGTTCTGTATGGCAAATGTGTTGCTAATAAAACACTGATTGGCCAGTGGCTAGGCAGGAAGTATAGGCAGGACTAACAGAGAGAATAAAAAGAGCAGGAAGGTGGAAGGAGACACTGCCAGAGACTGCCAGCCACCACCAGGACAAGCAGCATGTAAAGATGCCGGTAAGCCACGAGCCATGTGGCAAGGTATAGATTTATAAAAATGGATTAATTTAAGATATAAGAACAGTTAGCAAGAAGCCTGCCACGGCCATACAGTTTGTAAGCAATAGAAGTCTCTGTGTTTATTTGGTTGGGTCTGAGCGGCTGTGGGACTGGCAGGTGAAAGAGATTTATCCTGACCATGGGCCAGACAGGAAAACTCTAGCTACAGACTTCCTAATGGCCAGAACTCTAGAAAGGTCATTCTGGTTGACGGATGGGAAGAATGCAAGGAAGACACATAGAGGTTTGCTGTGCAAGTCTGGAAGACAGGCAAGGGGAGAGAGCCGACCCCAGAGGGAGGGCACCTGTGGATGATACTGAGGACATGCTGGACTTGGTGGACGCTGAGAGACACAGAAAGGCTGTGTGGCCGAGGCAAGGTCTTGACATGTGCACTGGCTTGTGTATGTGGGAACAACATCTTCACTTATCAGAGGACAAACCAGAGGTCCAGAGATGAGAAGTGACTTTCCCAAAGTCTCACCGCGAGTCAGCAGGGTGACAAGGACTGTGACACATCTTCTCCACTGCTGGCCCACGGGCTCTGGGTGAGGCCATAAAGGAGACCTCGTGGGCTGTGTAATGAATGGTTGACTTTGCTGACCTGAGTAGTGTATACTCTTGGATCATTGCAACCAAAATACCTGACAGAGAGACAAGAATTTAAGAATGGGGTGACTTTCTTCCAGCTTACAGTCGCTTGGTCCCACATGCTTGGGCAGGATGTTGTGATGTGCTTTACTTGGTCATGTGCTCGCCACCGTGATCTACTAACATCTCTGCAACCACACGTGCCCAAATCAATACTTTCTACATTAGGCTATTTCTGTTGGGTGTGTGGTAATGTCTATGGAAAAATAGCTGATCCAGGCTGACTCTTTTGGAGCAGACTCCAGAAAGGGTAGCCCCAACCACACCACAAGAACTAGTGAAAACAGACACTACACGGGTGTTGCTCATGTATGTTGTCTAAGTGGGGAGCCATGAGGCTAAATCCAGACTGATCGGCATTCTCACAGGGGATGAGCTGGGATGACCAGGGCATAGCAAGCGGAGCTCCTGGGGCTCCTGGGCTCTGACTGAGAGTTCTGTTTAATTGCTATTCAGCACGGCCCTACAGGCTCTGACCTGTGTCAACTCAGATTGCAGAGGCCATGGACCGCAGATGTTTGTCCACACCGTACAAAAGGGTGCTAGCAGCAAGTGAGGGGAGGAGGCAGGCAGTACACTTTAGAGGTCTGTGAGCTGCACGGATTGCCATGTGAGTCTCCGCCTCGCTGTTCACACTACTACCAACCACTCTACCTGTCAAGCCACGTCAAATACATCTCTGTAGGGTGGTCCCAGGAAACCTTCTATATTAGTGACTTTTCTGTTGCTGAGGCAGAATACCTGAAAGAAAGAACTTCAGGGAGAAAGGTTCTATTTCGGCTGTTTAGGGGCCACAGTCCATCTGGTGGAGACACCAGCTCCTCCCTGCCCCCCCATGGCAGGTGGGAGTATGAAGCTGTTTGCTCACACCATGGTGGATGAGGAAGCGGGGCTCAAGCTGGAACTGGAGCCAGGCTGTAGCCATAATGCACTGCATGCTGCCTACCCCACAGACACCCACTTCCTCCACGAGGACCCACCTCCTAAAGGCCCCACAACTTTCCAAAGCATCCCGACCTGCTGGAGACCAAGCATTCAAACACAGCCTGTGGGGGAGGTGGGCTTGTTCAAGAGACAGCAACATCTGAACACATCACCTTACAAGAACCAGGCAGTTTCCTTTCCCCGTGGCCAGCTGGGAACTAGGATCCAATGTTGAGCCCCAGGCGGCGGTTCTGCCGCTCTCAGCCCAGTGCCCCCCTACTCATGAGCTAGTCTTTTCTCCTTTGCATCTGCAGTCTACTTGTAAAGGAAGCTCCCACTTTAGGTGGACGTTAATGGAAGGAGACACCAGATAAAAAGAACAAATAACTATTCAGAAAGGCCTTGGCATCCTTGGTGACTCCTTTTGACCAGCTCCCTCTCAAGGGTCAGCACAGGTCACACAGGAGAGTTGTGTATTGATGGTGTGTGTGTGTGTGTGTGTGTGTGTGTGTGTGTGTGTGTGTGAAGCATGGTAATGGGGACACACACAAGTTCACACCTTATTTGTACAAAGGCATGAAAGGGTGTATTATAGTGGTATGAGTGAGAAGGGGGTTGGGACTTCTGCTCTGAAGGTAAAGTCAGGACCCCCAATACACACAGAGCCCCAGCACTGCCCTGAGGCCAAGGTGGTGAGGAACCCTCACAGGCTTTCTGGAAAGGAAGCATACTCAGGGTCTGTCTGTCAGTGCCACTCAGGACAGGCCCCAGCTGGCCCCAGAGGAGCCGCCATGCCATCAGTCAGGTGTCCGGCGGGCACCAGTATGATTTTTTTTGATGTTATCTGTGTTTATTTGGTTTTTTTTTGTTTGTTTGTATTGAAATAGGCTCTATTGTATTCCCAGCTCCCAAGCTGGCCTTTAAATGACTATGTTGCTGAGGATGCTTTGAACTTACCCTCCTGCTTCTAACTCTACATGCTGGACTCTAGCAGTTGAGCTAAAGAGTCTGATGAGCTTCCCTGGCTCTCAATCCTCTAATCTCTCAACTGAAGACACCAGAGCTCCCTGTAAGGACTGTTGGACCACATGAGTTAGACTCTGTAGAGGCACTTTACTCTGTTCTATGCTACATCAACAGAAATGAGCAGCTGGTACCAGAAACCAATTGACACGGGGCTGGCCACTCAAAGCTGCAGAGCCAAGCCCATGGAGTCGCCCAGTGTCTGTCTGGGTATGTGATATGACCCTCAGAGTCTACACTCAGGATGAAGGTCAACGGTGAACCAGCCTCCAGTGGTACATTAAAGGCTCTGCTAGGTCCTGCACTGGAGAAACAGGAACTGGGTTTTCCCTCATCTACTGCACCTCCCTCCCCCTTAGGAACCTCTGTGCTCCTAACCCTTATCAATACCCCAAAGATCTGGTGTTCCCAGGTCTTCAGCAGAGGCCGAGCTTCAGAAAGGTGGGTCTGAGGGCAACAGCTCTCTTCCACTGTGCCAAGGAGTCATGGTCAAAGCAGCTGTTCTGTTCTTTGTTTTATCTTGTGAGGCACGGAACAAATAATTTCTGATGGTAGCTACTCCATGGGGGATGGGATGCCGAGACACACGAACAACAGGCATGTGCTTGGAGAATCTCCTGCCAGCCTAGGAGCCCCATGAGCCCCTTGCAAGGCTGTGCCTACCTGCCTGTATTGCATGATGTCTCCTCTGAAGGAGACTGCAGTGTACTCTATTGTGATACATGCCTCCCCCCCCCCCCAACCTGGCAATGCTAATTTATTCCTTTGCGCTTGCAAGCAGCTCTGCCTGTGAAATATGGCAGCCGCTTTATTTTATACATGCAAGGAATATTAAGAAGCACAGAGTTCCTCCCCACCGTTTGCCTTCCTCTGAGTGTGGTATTAAACAGTATCAACAGGGGTTCAAACGATGGTGTGTTACGTACATTCCTCTAGACAGAACTTCCACTGGTACAACTGATCTCCAAGCAAGAAGATGTTCCCTACGGCACTTGTTGAAATCTTCTTGGCACTGTGCATTTATTATGAAATATAATTTTGCATCCACATTCTGACAAGATACAGCAATAAAGTCTACGGAGGAAATCTGCATGGTAATTTGCATAAATTGACTCCAGCATTTCTTCTGGGGAAGAGAATGAAAAGGCAAGTATGTGTGTCTTCTTTTAGCCCTGGCCAGGCCTGAGCCCAGGGCTGGAGAGAAGCATCCGTAAATGGCAGGAAGCAGCTGGGCATGACAAGCCCTTGACAATGACTCTGCTGTTCTCCTTCTGCACAACCAACCAGCAGAGAAAAGTATCTGGGTAAAGTCATGCAAATTACCATGCAAATGAGCCTGGTAAACTTAAAGATTCAGACCCCAGAGTCGGTGCTTTGTGGGGAGGATCCCACAGCCTTTGGGAAACATGCGGGCCAGGTTGTTGCCTGCCATTGCCAGCCGTGGCCAGCCCTTCAATGAGTACCCTGGAGGAGGTGATGGTGGCTCCCAAGGTCACAGGGCAGGTATCTAGCCTTTCAGTGTCACAATCTGTCCTCTTCTGGTGGCTACTTTACTCTGTGTGAAGAATGGCCATCCCATTTGTAATTCTATATGTGAATATATTTTATTGGTTCTGCTCCTCTAGAGAATACTAATACAGAAAGCAGCTTGCTACCCCATCCCTGGGTGATCATGGTGCGTACATCACCAGAAATATCTCTGCTGTCATCCAAGTCCTTGCCCATTCACCCTCCCCTACCTGCATTAGTGGCTGAGCCTGTGAAGGAGTTGTGTGTTAGTGCTGGGGTCCCTCGGGTGTGTGGTCCAGACAAGCCGGGCATGGGTGGCTGCTGGAGCGGGCCGGGAAGGCTTCCTGGAGGAAAGAGTGGACTGAGTGCGGGATGAGCAGGATTTGATGCAGCCACCCTGGAGAGGGAGGAATGAGTGCCTGCACAAGTATTCAAGAAAGTCTGAGGCGTCAGGATCCAGCATCGTTGTGTGTGTGTGTGTGTGTGTGTGTGTGTGTGTGTGTGTGTGTGTGT
>CABHPR010138983.1:0-33652 GCA_902168415.1 Peromyscus melanophrys | reverse complement strand
TGTGTGTGTGTGTGTGTGTGTGTGTGTGTGTGTGTGTGTGTGTGTGTCTGTCCACAGCTAGAGCACACAAAAAGGAAACAGGAATAGAATCCCAGGCTGTGGGGCACCAGGTGACTGACTATCTGGTGGCTAGGAGCTTGTCCCAGGGTATAGAGGTGCACTGACCCCACCTCAAGGGCCCAGAGATGAATCCACATGGACCCATCAGCCACATCTCAGATCCTGTTAAGAGGGACCAGATGAGAATCTTGCAGCCCTACAACAGAGCGTCTGGGGCCACCGGAAGCTGGCAAGGGCATCCTCCCCTAGTGCCTCTAAACAGAGCGCCGTCCCCTTGTACTGTGTTACCCTCAGGCCCCCAGGAAGGTAATGAGAGGATACATGCCCATTGTTTGAAGCTACTCAGTTTGTGATCATTTGTTCTGGCAGCCCCAAGAAGCGAGTGTGGGAGGCCTTAGGGCAGAACAGACTGGCATGGCTGGAGGATCAGCTGCAGGCAAGAGCATCTCAGGAGCCCCGAGCCTTCAGGAAAGGCCAGAACTTCCTAGGAACCCCCTTCAGAGTCTGAACCACTCTCCCATCACAGCAGTGTGTCCTCTGAGAGCAACCCTTCAGCATGTGGGCCTCTCCCAGAGGCAACCCTTTCGATCTGTTGTTTTCTGACTTGTATCACGGTGTGAATTCCAGAAGGGGCCACTGGCTCCCAGCCTTAGGTTCATCTCCATCACCTTCAGTTTTTTTTTTAAATGCTAAGGCCTGAACTCCCCTCCCAGATATCCCCCAAGAGTTGCCTAATATGCAGACAGGAAAGAGAGCCTCGGAGAGGCCCCACAAAGCAGTGATTCTCTAACCTCAGCCAGCAGTTGCCTCCAGAGGACCATACCTCCTATCAGGACTCCTTCACACAGCTGACCTTCCCAGGGCCTACAGGGGTTTCCCAGGTAGGGGGGGCACACCAAGAGCCAATTTTTATTACAGGGTATGTCCAGATTTTTCACTACTGTAGAATTTGAAGGTAACCTCTTAGTTGGGATTTTACAGGAAGGAATTATCACAAACACAATTCTCCTCTGACTGAGACATGGTTTTTCACTTGTACAAGTGAAGTGATTTCTGCAGGATGATTTGGTAGGTGGTGAGAGCCTGCAGAGTACATGTGTCAATGGAGAAAAACGGTGTGTGTGTGTGTGTGTGTGTGTGTGTGTGTGTGTGTGTGTGTGTGTTTGTGACTGCTAGGTAAATACTGGAAAAAGACATGCTCCTCAAAGGTCTCCAGGGCTGGCCAAGTGACAGCTCACCAGGGCCCACAGGCAGACAGAACCTTCTGAGAGCCTCCCATACTCAGAGCCTCATGGGGGCACTTCAGGGCCTCATGCCTGCTGAGCCCCAGACCAAGGTGGAACTGGCTAGTCCTGAGGACGGACCCCTGCCCTCCCTAGCCTGCTGAGGGCGGGCCAGACTCTATGCCCTCACTGCTTCCTTCTGCTGCCTTTCCACAGACCATGGACGACACCACACAGACATCTTTCGTCAGAATGAGTGAATGGGTGGAGAGTATGGGGCCTGGCGACATGGGGAGAAGAGAGGGAGCACTGTCTGGGAACTGTCTGAGTGGATCTAGACTCTGCCATGCTGTCCTGGCTGCTAGACAGACAGGACACTGGTGGGAGGGTAACCAGCATGGCCACTGTGCAGTGGGACAATGTGAGGAGAGGTAAATTTCATCCTCTAGAGCCCGTGGAGACTGTGTCCACTCCCACACACCTCTGCTGCTCTGTTAGGAAAAAACAAAATAAACAAATATCCTCCTCTGTCTCCAGAGGGTTCATTAGTATGGGTGTGTGTGTGTGTGTGTGTGTGTGTGTGTGTGTGTGTGTGTGTGTGTATGTGTATGTGTATGTAGACTCTCCACCTAATTACTGCTCTAAGGGGCTTGTGGAAAAGACTTCTACCTGAGGCTATAACAAACCAAGTCAGACAATTCTGCCATGCCTGGGGAGCGTGAGGTCTACCCTTTGGTCTCTCTTGACTCACCATGACAGTGGACCTGGGGGGCTCTCAGTCTGAGGCCACCAATGAACTGAGGCAAGCAGCCACTACGGTGCCAGTAGGCATCTGTGAACACCATCTGTGGCCAGGCCTGGTACGGAGATGGCTCCAAGCAGATCCTGGGCTTGGCATATCCCAAAACCCTGGTGAAAACCAGAAGGGCAGAGTAGCCGCCCTAGATTTGGGGGGCCCAACTAGCCTTAAGGACAACATGCTACAGGCGAAGGGTCATGAGGAGCTGATGGAGGTGACAGGCCTCTGTGCTGAGGGCAAATGTCTGCCTCAAGCTTCAGGCCCTAGAGGAATTTTCAGAGTAGAGAGGGGACAGTGACAGGAGCTGAGGGCAGCAGGACCACACAGGGAGCAGCAAGCAGAGGCTGAACTGAGTGACAAGTGCCAGGCGGTGAGGGTGACACCAGGAAGGGGAGGCCAAATTTCAAAGGTGACTTGTCCACTGTGGCTAAGAACCTCACTGTGTTTTTTCAGTGTGATGTCAACGGAAAACGGGAAGATGATGACTATTTTAAAATCAAGTAGTAGCCAGGTGTGGTGCAGGCAGAGAGATCCAGAGGTCAAGGTCATCCTTAGCTATCCAACCGATTTAAGGCCAGTTGGAGCTCCATGAGTCTCTGCCTCAAAAAACTAAAGGGGACGAGTCAGATAATAAAAATGACATGAGCATGCGCGCAGCCACACACAATCGCACGTGAGTGCACACACCGCATGAAGTGAGACTTTAGGAGGGAGTCCCTTAGTGCTGGCACCTCTGCTCTACAGTGACAGAAGAATTCCCCTTACTGGGAGGACAGGCCACAGTGAGACAAAGTGATACAAAGTCCTGGCTTTGGGGAGGACGCAACGGCAGGGCCACCATCAATGTCCTAAAGCCGTGCACAGAGCCATGGGCCCCACTCTGAAGCACCCAGAGTCTCCTGACCTTCCCCATACACAATCCTTCTGGATTCCACATGATACGGGATTTTGGTCCAGCCACTGCAGAGTCAAAGCAGGGACTTGAGGGCAACAGAAAGGGGGCCCTCTGAGGGCATCCAAGACAAGGACGACTGGTCCAGGGTAAGGAGAGACGGACAGGCAGCCACAGAACTGCAAGCATGGTGAGCTGTTCCACAGGGTGGGGAGCGACATCTTGGAACAGCTGCCCCAGCGGCTCTATAAATACCTGTCCTTGAGAATGTGATGACAAGGGATTCCTCGTTCAAGCACACTGTATTTGCTTTCCGCGGGGCTGAAGCCCCATGCTGAGAGGAAGAGCCCCGAGAAGTCTTGCTGAGAACAGTCCCCTGCCAGAAGAGCCCAGCTCTGCTTGAACCCCTACCCTCCCTTTTTCAAGTAATACCTACTAACAGGTCTGGGAACCAGTATCTCACAGGACCCCCAGCCCAGAGAAATGAATTGGAGAACTGTCTATATCCTGAGGCAAAAAACAGTACTTTAAAAATATATCAGAATAGTTGAAATGCCTAAGTTTTACAACTTTGGCAAAAAGCTTGAATTATGGGGAAAATTCACTTGTACAACACCCCACCACCACCACCACTGAAACCAAACAGATATGTCTCTGCCCACCCCTGGATTTTGATTTGGGGGTCACCTAAAGTATAATAGGTCTGTGGCTGACACCAGACCACCATTCCAAAATCAAGATCCACAGAGGTCATTATGTCCAGTCTCCTGACCACACAGGTCAGGATAAACTTACCACCCATGCCTCTCTGTGGCAGGATGTGCTTCAGCAATGGCCATAGTGGGTTATGTATATGTAAAGTCCAGTGAAGAGAACATGACCACTCCTGAGGTGTGCCCTCCTCAACTGCTCCTGTGTTTCCTCTTCTGTCTGCCTCCCAACTTAACCAAACACTGTAATGGTTCCAACCTGACTGTGAACAGCAAAAGATCCCCTCTCTGGCTCTGGGATTTCTCCCTGAAAAATAAAAATGTCTCCTTTTCAACCTCTAGATTCTGAGATCATTTCCTGCCTAGGCCCAGTACTCAGGGAAGACGTTCCTTCAAAGCAAAAAGACACTTCAGAAACCTGCAGTTGTCCCACTCTGATCTCAGCCATCCCTGGAGACAGGCTGGCAGTGGTCTCCAGACAGGTGCCACAGGCAGAGATGAGAAGCAGGGGAGGAGGAGGGCAGAGTGAGGGACGTGGGGAAATCTCACCTGGTATGTGTTGTCAAAGCTGTCATACATGAACCTCGTGATCAGAGACGTCTTCCCGACTGCAAGGCAAAAAGGAGAGAGATGTTCAGATGAAAGGAGACGAGCCTGATGGCCAGCGGCTTCTAAACTCGGAAGAGAGACAGGCTTACAAGAACCCCAGGAAGAAGACCCCAGGAAGAAGACCCAAGTCAAGGCACTGGGGGTCTACACCAGGTGAGCTCCAGAGACACTCTGGTCAGACGCCAGGCTGCCATGGAGAAGGAGGCCTACCCCTTCTCCAATCCTACCACCCACGTCCAGGTCTGCCCTGACCCCAGGTGCCAGCTGAAATGCGATGCCCATAGCTGCTCTTCTCATAGCTGTCTGTGTTCGCCAGGCCACACCACCTCACCACAGGGCATCTGCTCACAGGGGACTGCCTTCGGTTCCCATTTATTCAGTTTAAGCATTGGCGAGGAAGGGGCAGGTGAAGACAGCAGTCCTTTCTTAGTGTCTCTCCAGGGCAATCCTCTTCCCCACAGAGTGGGTTTGACTGTCCAGCCCAACACCGGGCCTTTAGCATTCCTGGATCCCACTGTGTCAGTGACAAGAAGATTCCCAGATACTGTGACGACTGCAGGCTTACCCACAGGTCTGTACGCACCCCAAATGGGGCAGAAACGTCCCCAACTGAAAACTGCTAGTATGGTTAAGAGGCCAAGAGTCTCCTGGGAGACCCATAAATGGCGCTAATTTCCCAAACCGCAGGGTTTGGCTTCTGATACAACCCCGAGCAGGTCCCCTGGGACATGGCAGTGACAGAAATGCCAACGGCGGGGACTTCTAGCCATCTGGGATAAGAAAGGGACATTTGTCGGGTCACTACATGGAACCCTTCTCTCCTCTGTCCCACCAGGACTCTGTCGAAGTCCTGGGAGGTTCAGAAGGGAGCTGCAGGAGACAACCATCCCTAGTAAGGAAGGTAAAGGTGCCTAAGGCCACAAGCTCTCACCATCCCGCCCTCTCCATGTTCAGCAGGCCATTCCCAGACTGGGACTGGTGGCGTGGCTAGTCACTGCCTGGGCAGGGCAGGACAACCCAATGATCCATGGGAAGGCTCGTTGCCGGGTCTATATCTACAGACATGTAACATTCCTGACAGCCAACACTGGCCAAAGAGCGGCAGTCTCCTGACCAGGAGCCTCTGACAGACTAGGTCTGGGCTGCAGCCAAAAGACCCAAGTCTGACCCAGGTGAGGACCAATCCTACGGAGGCACTGTTCAGCTGTGTCACCCGAGGTAGTCACCCCTCCTCTGGACCTCGTTATAACAGACCAGAGTTGGCAGGGGATGTAAGAAGAAGGAAGGAAGGTAATAAGAGTGAAAGGCACATGGGAAGTGCTGGAGAGTAGGAGGTGTCAGGCCACCTGAGAGAGCTGAGGCACTTTCCAGAATGACATATGACAAGGGACAAACAAACCCGCCAGCACTAAGGTCGTATAATGAAGAAACGGATTCCTCCTTGTCTTGGGGTAGGGGCATGATATGCCTGGACTGGAATTTTAGGGGACAACAGGAGTTTCTAGTTACTACAACTGAGCCTATGTTAATGAGGTGGTGGCTCCCCAGATAGCCTCAGCATGAGCTGTCAATCACATGGCCAGAGGGCTAGGTCCAGGGAAGGGAGGAAGGCTGGAGACTGAGCTCCAACACATGGACAGCATTCAACCAGCTCTGTCTACGTAATGAAATCCCAGGAAGAAGTCTAGACACCCACGCCCTGTGGAGAAGCCTCCTGGGTTGTGAACACACAGACGTGCCTTGAGGGTGGACAGGCTGTGATTCTGTGAGGAGAGGGCCCAGCCATTCTGCGTTCAGGATGCTCCTAGAGCTCACTGACTGGTGAGGCTGGCTAGCTTCAGGGATCTGCCTGTCTCTGCCTCCTCAGAACTGTGATTACAGATGTGCAGCATCACATCTGTAACGTGGGGAGCCAAACTCAGGTCTTCATGATTGCATGGCAAGCTACCAGCTGAGCTCTCTCCACTGTCCCTCATCCCCACAACTGCAATCTTAAGGGGTGCTTTCCTGAGGGTCTGCTGTTGAACCTGAGGGGCACTGGGGACCACCTAGATTTAGAGCTAATTGGTCATAAGTATAGATGTCTGGGGGACCCCTAAACATTTTCCAGTTCCTGACGGGCCTGGTACACCTTCTCACCCTTTCCCAGTTAGAGCATTTGTCTCCGCTCTTTTATTTTGGATCACTTTGTTTTGTCTCAAGCCCCACCTTGGCCAAGTGTGGAACTGCAGGGTCTCTGTCCTGACCCTGGCTTCTGAGATCTCTGGGCTCAACAGTCTTCAGGGGACTGGACTGCCCTGCTCGGGACACAAAGCATGACAATGCTACCAGACACCAGGAACTGCAGGGAAAGCTGTCCTCCATGGCTGTCTCCAGGAACCTCCAGGAGGCCTGAGCAGAGCTCATTACAAGACATCCCCTCTGTCCACCCACACTGGCCCCCACCATGGCATCAAATGAAAGAGCTCCATGGCTCATGATTGGGGTGTTCTCTGCCAAGGTCATCCAACCCTGAAGGACAGAAGCCCCTTCCCTGTCCCTTTCTTGCCCTCTACCACAGCCCTGGGTAGATCACGGACGCCGGAATCTGGAAGTAGACCCGATGAGGCACTCTACTGTGGGTCATGGCAGAAGGGAGGGCTGAGAGGGTGGCAGTGCTCAGCAGGCACCAGGACAGGCAGGGGGAGGAGGGGCAGGAAAGGGCCCTGCCTTTAATCCCTGCAGGAACCCTTCAGAGAGAGCCACCTCCCACCCTGCCCCATCCTCAAGGTCACCCTGCCACACTGCCAACAATGGCTCACAGACACACTGCAGCAAAGCAGGGCTTTATTAGAAACATGCAGCGGAACCATCACCGAGCGAGCTCTTTTTACCCTCGGCTCAGGGCTCGGCAACACAGGGCTGTCATCTCGTGGATGTACGGCCCCCCGTGATTACACAGGGAGCTGCGTTTTCCTTCCTTCAACCAAATGAAGGTGAGAAAAGTCATTCCTGGGCACTGACCAGGATCCTCTAAGGAAGGAGGAAACCCCCATGCTCCCTGGGCCACTACTTAAGCCACACAGGGGATTTGGCACTGTCCTTGGGTGGCCTCAGGAATCCTCACTTCCATCCTATGCATTAAGATGCTCAAGGTCACAAAGTGGACAGGCAGTGGAGCTGGGATGGGAGCACAGATCTGCCGCCATCACCTCTGCCTCAGCTACTCCTCAGAGCCGCTTCATGGAGCTGTCCGGCAAGCAACAGATCCTGGGGTCTGCAAGCAAGGCTGCTGGTGGGAGGGGAGGGTGGGGTGGGCAGCAGGACCCCAGGCAGCGGGAACAGTGTGAGCAAAGGCAGAGGCGGGGTGGGGGCGGGGTGCAGGGGAGATGTCTGTTAGGAAAGGAGAGGAGAAGGCCAGGTTATCACAAGATGTTATGCGGAGGCCCCTCAATCTTAACACTGCCTTACAGATAATGGAGCCAGACATAGTATATGAAGAGAGAAATGCAGAGAAAACACTGTTCCCAGCTCTGTGAGGCTGCAGGCTTGACTGAAACCAAACCTCACCTTTGGGGCCAGCTGTGGAGGGCTTACAAGGGGCAGATGGAAAGGCTAGGCTGGCAGGGATGTGGCGGCCATAGCTGAAGCTTCCAAGGCAGCGAGCGCTCCAGAAGAGACCTCAGCACAAGGAGTATGGATGTGCACAGTGATGGTCGTTCAACATTCCCACCACAGGCTCACAGGGTGGTCCCCATTCCACCTGCTCTCACAATGCAAGCCGGGAGCTCATTCAGGGGCTCAGTCTGGAGGGTCCTACTCTGAGGACAGAAACGGTGCTGTGTGATTCTCGACACCAGGCAAGAAAGGGCAGCCCGCCCGCCTCAAGTGTGCTCCTGTCCTAGAGCTGGGCTGTCAGATTTCACAAGAGCCCATGCCAGGCCACCTGGGTGAGATCACTCTGGTGTGTTTGTGTGACAAGAAACTGAGACATCCCCTATCCCAGGTGACCTGTGCATGCAAAGGCTTCTCATTCTGAGAACTCTTGCCTCAGCCTCCAGGCTGCTTTCAATTCCTCATGCTCAGAACCAAAGCATATTTGCCCTGCTGTGCCCTGCTGTGTCCTGCTTCAATTATGAACCTGAGAGGCAGGTACGTATCTTCCTTTGGCTGGACAGCTGAGTTTTGGGTGGTTTAATACAGGGCATGAGATATTCAGAGTCAGTTCTGAGCTTTCAAAGAAACTACTCATACTGCTCTGGGAGACTGGCTACAGAAGCCACTGTGGAGGCGGAGCAGAAGTCTGGTGAGAGATGGACCATCTGGAAGGTTGCAGGGGCAACAGGGGTGAAAGAACAGGGGAGGTGACAGGTCCCCAGATCACCCAGGTGACAGGACCCCAGGTGACAGGACCCCAGATCAGAGTCAAATGAGAACCCAGGACGTCTCCAGTCACCTGGCTTTGTAACCGGCAGATGATAGAGCCATTCTTTGGATTCCAGCAAACAAGGAGAGACCAGGTAGTCAGCTTGGACTCGGAGCACTGTAAAAACTTTCCTCATAATGATCAGATCAGGGCACACACATAGGCCCTGCTTCCAGAAAGTAAATAAATAAAAGCAATCATTCAGTCTCATGAACAAAGGATCTATGCGACTTTTTCATGAAATAACTACCTGTTTCCTTTGAACTCTATCCCGAGCTGCTGGACCAGGCTCTTGCACACCCACAGGCTGTGTGGCACTCAGTCCCACACACCACGACAATACCACCAGCCGCTGGATAGACAGAACACTGGCCCTTGGTGGCCTGCTACCAGTGCCTGCCGGCCTGGCTCCTCCGGGTCCATGCACTCTACTGGTCTCCCAGTCTGTGGGCCCCAGTGACTCAGCACAAGTTCCAGGCTGACAGATTTTTGTACATTTTGGTGGTTTCTAAGTAGCTTCTAGAACACAGAGACGTTTCTGCATTCAGTGAACCTCTACTGAGTGCTGACTCTGCTAGGTTCAATCTGGGCACCAAATTCACAGTGAGAAGGCAGGCTACCCTAGAGCAGCCCTGGCCATGCGGAGCTAGACCCTGGCATGAGCACTTGAAATGCTAGACTCGAGGGAGGTGGCTGTAATGAGGCCCTGCTGGGGGCGTCCTAGCATGCTCTTGGAAGGGAGGTGGTACCTGGGTTGGTGGGGAGGGGCGAAAATGAAGGTCTGAGGGCTGAGAGATGGGCTTATCCATCACAAAGTCATTCACCCATACCGCTCCACCAGTGCCATGATTGAGAGTCAGTACCCATGAGGACGCTGGGTGTGGCTTGGGTCCTGATCACAGGACGAGAGCTGAATAGATAGCCTCCCTCTGTGAAGGACACATCTTCTCCTCCTCATCTCCACAGCGAGTGTGAATGTAGGCAAAGAGATGGCTGTTAGGGCCAGGAAATGAGACAGAGCACAAGGAATCATCTGCAGACTTGATGGGGGGTCTGTAAGACCTGGCAGAAGCTGTAACAACTATGTAGAGCCTTGGCCTGCAGCCTGCTCCGCAGCTCAGCTCACATTACTGCCCCTAACTGCTCTGCAGCACTCCTGGACAGAGATGCACTCATTCTAGTCCGACTGATGGTCCCAAAGGAGCTCACGTCCTGGGTGGCAGCAGCATATAACTCACGGTTACAGCCAAGGTGGACTGTCTGCCTCTCAGATCTCGGTGTTTTTAGGAGAACGGGCCCCGTGCCAGACACTAGGTCTCTGCACCCTGTCTACAGCTCTCATCAAAGCGGATCCGCAGCTCTGAGAAGGTGGCCCGAGGGGCTGAAAATTCAAATCTGCATCCTTCCAGCTCAAGCCACTTATTCCTAGAGTGGGACCAGCCCACTCAGCTGTCCCAAGCACTCAGTTTTCAGGACACAGATGGGAAATGCTGTGGGGATGCTGGCAAGGGCCTTCAAAGGGGCTGAGCCCGGGCCTGAAACTGGCAGGACAAGCCATCCGGACCCCGTGTCACTGTTTCACAGCATCCTCAAAGATGCCTCCACCATCCCCTGCAACCTCTGCACACCAGGTCCTCTCTCACTGGCTGTGGTGTGCGCGGCACCCTAGACCCTGTGAGGAGGAGAGGAACAGAGGAAGACAGCAGCTACCTTTGAGTCTTGTTTCCTTTTGCTCTCTGTTAAAGAAACAGAAAAATCCAGCCCTCTCTGACTGTGGAAGAAAAACACGCCTAGGGCCAGGCTCCCCCTTCATACCCCACTCTGCCACCCCGTGCTCAAAGCGCCTTTGACGGCTCCCACCTGAGCCCTCAGGGCCCGGCTGGCTCACTGTAGGCTAAATGAGGAAACAGGTGAAAAATCCCATTTCAAACCTTTCCCCCACAGACTCAGACGGTAATTAAGAAATATGCAAAGCTCTTCATCGGACACTTTAATTAAGTGTGTTAATTCCCTCTGCCAGCGGATGCTCAGCTGCCTGGGCCTCACTCAGGGACCAGTGAAGACGGAACAGGGAGATGGAGGGCAGGAAGAGGGAGGCTGAGGACAGCAAGGCATGGGGCAGGCCGCTGTGGCTCAGGCCCTTGTGTACCAGCCAGGAGGCTGACCGTGCCTGACCCTCTGGCTTCCTTACTGAGTGTTCCTGCCTCACAGCCCTCCACAGACCCAGCTCCTCTAGCCAAGCCTAGTGTCCCTGGAAGCCTGTCCTGACTCAGCTGTACAGTGCCATTTCATTAGCACTCTCCACACTTGCTGGAAAAATGGGGATCCTGGGAGACAGAAGGGAGTTCTGGCCTCCTATCTGGCCTGGATTGGCCGTAGACCTTGGAACCATTATAGCCCCCTGAGGGTCGCAGCCCTTTGAGCAAGAAAGAGCAGGATCGGGGAGCCAAAGAAATCTTGGTAACATAAAAGTCCACAGCTCAGGGGCTGGAGAGATGGCTCTGTGGTTAAGGGCACTTATTGTTCCTCCAGATGACTAGAGTTCAGTCCCCAGCACCCATGTCTGGTGGCTCACAGCTACCCATACCTCCAGTTCCAGCTCCAGGGGGATCTGATGTCTTTGGCCTCCTTGGGCACAAACACATAATTTCAACAACAACAGTAATAATAAACAATAGTAATAATAACAACAACAATGATAAATTAAAAATAAAATGCTATAAAATAAAGAAGAAACCCCCACTTCTACCATGTAGAAAGGATAAGGGCAGAAAACAGAAGGGCCAAAATAAAGGCTCCTCGTCCCCAAGAAGCCTAACACTACAGACAAGCACGCTCCTTTCCTGCAGGGACCCTCAGGTACGCAGGATGCTCAGTCCTCCAGATACGATTATCAAAGCCCTGTGCCCATAGCTAGAGTTTCACATGGTGATCAGACAGTGCATTGGGAGGCCCAGCCTCAGTTTCTCTTTCTACACAAACACTCTTGGCTGTGTTCCCGCTTCTTCTCCAGTGGCTCCTCCTTCAGTAGAAAGGTAAGTAGAGGGAAGCGCTGCCCACAGGGCTGGGCTAGGTGAGACCCCTCCAAAGGTGCCCAGCCTCTGGCTGCCCAGAGGGAGAGCTCTGGCACCTTCCTGCCTACAGAGTGTACGCTCCTCTTTGGTTTCCTTTTGTTCTCCAGCTTCCTTTCTTTCTCCACCCCCAGGTTTACTAAGGCATAACTGACAAATGAAAGTTATATATAGTTAAAGCATACAATGTGATGCTTTGCTAGCACTCCCCTCTCTATAGACACAGATAGTAGGCATATGCATTATGAAATGATATGGCAGTTAGTCTAATGTATTCATCACAACACTGCTACCTTTCTGACACGTGTGTATGTGTGCCTGTGGGTGTGTGTGTGTGGTGTGCGAGTGCGTGTGTGTGTGCATGGTGTGTATATGTGGTGTATGCATGTGGGGTATGTGTGGTACAAGTGTGTGTGTGTGTGTGTGTGTGTGTGTGTGTGTGTGTGTGTGTGTGTGTGTGTTCTCACTTGAACCCAGAGTTCCTTGCCTCAGCTCCTTTAAGCAGCTTGCTCCAGGGATAATCTGTCTCCAGCTCCTGAGTGCTATGATCACCTGGCGTTTATGAGGGTGCTGGGGACCAAACACCAATCCTCACACTGTACAGCCAGTGCTTCCCCTACCGAGTCATCTGCCCAGCCTCCCAGATACCTTTTTTGTGATGACAATACTTAGGATTTGCCAGACGCACAAAGACACAGCCACCTGTATGTTCAATCTTCAGAAACAGAGTATAGAGAGTAGCAAGGGGTGGGGGGGGGGGGAGGGGGGGTTAAGTGGGGAGATGTCAGTCAAAGGTACAAACTTGGGTTATAAGGCAAGTGCAGGAGACCTAGTCTCCAGCGGGGTGAGTCCAGTCCACAGGCTACTAGACGGTACATCACATTCCAGCTTCCCTCCTTCCCTCTCCAAAGCCTGAGAACCTGCACAGTAGTCTTGGACTTGGCCCCTCCTTTCCCCTCCTCAGGAGATTCCAGGATGCTGGAAATCATCCCTTCCTAGTCAGACCTAACTGAGATTTCCTCTTCTTCCCCAGTCCCAAGCAGACCCTCGGGGCATTTGTCCTGGCCAATTCCACCGTGAGACTGAATGATTTGGGGTTTATCAGCTACAGGAACATCCCACTCCTTAAACCTAAAACACTAAAACTTAGTCAGGGCCAGCCTCAGGCCAGAACCAGGAAGCAAACAGTCTCAAGCTCTGACCCGAGGCTTTTCCAGTTCAAGGTCAGGGAATGACATGGAGCCCCTGGCTCCAACTTCTATCACCTGAAGTCAGGAGGGCACCAGATTTGGGCTAGACAGATGGCATCTATAGGACTCAGCTAATGGAAGACATGGCAATAAAAGGGAAAGGGGACACCGGACTGCTGAGGGCTAAGGAAGAGAAGCCATTACTGGAAACACCGGACAGGTCTGCCCGAAGGCAGCTCTGCAGTAGAGGCCTCAGGACACTGCAATACAGACACTGTGTCCCAGAACAGACTCCAATGCCAGAGCCCAGGACATTCTTACAGAAACACTGCAGAGGGCTAGATCTGGGCCAAGAGTCTGGAACCGAGGAAGGCACCGTTCATGAGAGAGGTCCACTGACAGAACAGTGGCCTGCTCCATCGTCAAGATGCAGCCAGGGCTATATCCAGAGCTGCTTGTCAAATGATGGAGGACTAAGGTAGTGACATGACCAACAAATTTGTCAATGTGCCACCCACACGTGTCTTGGCTTTGCCTGGGCTCATTGGTAGTCCAATGCAGCTGAGACAAATGGTCTTTAAGATCCGGATCGACTTTGATATCCTGCAGGATGGACGTTCCAGAAGGGCTCTTTCACTGCTGTGGGCAGAATCCTCTTACCCCAGGGTTTCAAACCTTACTCATGTCCCCACTTCCCTTTATCCAGCCCAGAGCCCTGAAGCCAAAGGAAGGACCTGAAATCTGGCTGTCTACGGTGGTGGGAAGGCAGAGGGGAGCTGGGGGAGCTCACATGGAGGTAGCAGGTGTGTTCTCTAGCTCAGGACTGCCAGAGAGTACCTGCCCTTATTTAGTTACTCAGGTAACTCCTCCTCTATGCCAAAAAGATTGTTCATAACTCTCAAAAATAATATTTGGACATGTAATTGTTGAAAGGCATGTCAGAATACGGTACCTTCCTATTAATAAAACTAAACAACTTCCCAATCCCTGTGGATGTCCACTGTTTGGAGAAGCCACAGCTTGCCTCTCCAAATGGAGAAGGCCCACCTTGCAACACATGGAGGCACACAGTAGCCTTCTCCCTTCAGAGACTCACACAAGACTCTACCAGGGGACAGGTGTGAACCTAGTGAGATAGAGAACTCACTACAATCTGGATTCTGCATTTAGAGGCAGCCACCGTGGGAGGATGGGCTTTAGCATTTGCTGGCACCCCGCATTAGAACTGCGTCTCCCCAACACCACTCCTATGGGACTCAGGCTACTGCTTCAAGCCCGAGCCTTTGACTTTCTGCCCTGAATTGTCCAATCATTCCTCCAGTGCTCAAGTCAGCTGGACTGGGACATTAGGTCTCTTGTTTACAATTACAAATTCAGGAAGGCAAAAAGGTAGGTCAGTAAAAAGACAATGTATGAGCAAAGTTTGCTTATTGAAATATATTTCACAACAGCCTCCCCAGATGGTGTCCTCCTCATCTTCCTTGGCAGTCAAAGTTAAAAAAAACACAGCAGGACCAGTTATAAGATTCATGGTAGCTGGACAGCGGTGGTGCACGCCTTTAATCCCAGCACTTGGGAGGCAGAGCCAGGTGGATTTCTGTGAGTTCAAGGCCAGCCTGGTCTACAGAGCGAGACACAGGACAGGCACCAAAACTATACAGAGAAACCCTGTCTCAAAAAAAAAAAAAAAAAGATTGATGGTATAGTAGCGCTCACTTATCCACAGGATATTCATTCTAAGACCTGAGCGTTCCTGTAGGCACAGACAGCACCAGGCCCTATATAAACTATGTTGCATCTTATGTATATACACTCATGATAATGTTTAATTTCTAAAGTAGTGTATGAGATTGATAATAATCATAACATAATATTACACGTGCAACAATTCACTATTATAAAGTTACACAAACATCCCACCACCTGCACTCAAAGTACCCTATTGTACTGTGTTAACCCTACTTCTTCCAACTGGCCACGGGTAACAGAAGCAGTAGACATGAGACAGATAGAGGGTACCACTCTACTCATGTGAGAAAAACCAAACCAGGTGTGATATTGAGATGAGTTTTATGAGCTGTGCTCCAGAAAAATTTAGAAAAGGGTCTGAAGTGCAGAAATTATATAGCCACTCAAAGAACCAACATATATATGTACACTTGTACAATTAACTGCATGCCCTGACTACCAAAAAACCAAGGCTGATGACCAGACCAAGTCAGCCTTCAGAGTCATGGGTTCAGGTCAGTGTCCTGACAAACAATGAAGATATGAGAAACCCAAGATCCAGTGACTTTAGCTTCTAGTCAAGAGTGACCAGATAAGTCATCTCATCCAAATGACAGACAAATACAGAAAACAGCAATTTAACATAATGGCTTCTGGGAAATGGTGGTCCCAGAGAGACATGAAACAAATGCCATGTATCCCACAGACGATGCCTTGAGAGTCAGGGGAACTTGGTGCACCCCTAGGTGGAGGGGATGGAGCCCAGAGCCTAGAGGAAGTTAGACCAGAGTTAACAAGACAGAGTTCCAGAGAGGAAGCCCAAAGAGAAAACTGTAGCATCTCCGAGGGTCTCTCGTGTCTCAAGCTGAGTGCTGAGCAGCCAGTGTGTGGAGAAACTAGTTGGGGCAGAGGAATGACTCCTTCTGGATCAGAGGAAGCCATGTCTGATGCCTACACAGGGTTGGTAACAGCCCCTGTCCCCACCAGTCACCGTGGAACGCTTATCACTTGAAGGACCCTGGGGGAGACCTCAGAAGGGCTGTGCTCAAAGTGGGTTGCAATTCACTGAGTGTTGCTTAGGACCTAACTAACAAATCTTCAGAATATTTATAGGACTACAAAACTATGCAGTGTCCAATAACACCAAGTTCATGGTATCTGATACCCAATAAAAAAACCACCAGTTGAGACTAGAGAGATGCTCAGAGGTTAAGAGCACTGGCTGCTCTTCCAGGGGTCCTGGGGTCAATTCCCAGCAACCACATAGTAGCTCACAACCGTCTGTAACTCTAGATCTAGGGGATTCCATGCCATCTTCCAGCCTGTCTGGGCACTGGGCACACATGTGGTACACAGACATACATACAGGCAAAACACCTATACACATAAGAAATAAAAATCTTAATAAAAAAATCACCAGACATACAAAGAAGCCTGAAAACAGTAACATAAAAAGGAGAGAGGGAAAAAAAATCGGTTGAAACCAAACCCAAACCAACACACTAGAATTAGCAGATAGATACTATGAGATTATTATTATAACTATATTCCGTATGTTCAAAAATTAAATAGAGACAAGGAATACATTTGTAAAGACACAAATCAAAATTCCAGCAGTGAAAACTACAATGTCAGAGATGATTACCCATCACAGAAGGAAACGGCAGTGAACTTGAGATCAGTGATAAGCACTATCTAAGATGAGAGAGTGTGGGGGAGGAGGGGAGATAAAAATGATGAGAATACCAGTGAACTGTGGGGTAATGTCAAGTGGTCTTCCATATAGGTGACTTGTGTTCTCAAAGGCTGAAGGAGAGACAGAGGCAGAGGGGAAAAAGAGAAAGAAGAAAAGAGTTTGCTAAACGTCACCAAGAAGCACCACTGCCAGGCTATATAGAGGCAGAGGTTAGCAGAAAACTCTAAAAGCAGACATAGGGGCTGAGGGTGGGAGGGTGGGGTGAGGGGTGGGGGATTCTTTATGTACAAGAACCGGAAGACAAGGGGACAGCAGAGCTCTCCCCTAAAGTGATGCCAGCAAGAAGACAATGGAGGGCTTACCATGCCCTGGGCCCTGGTTCAATTCCCAGCCCTATGATTAAAAAAAAGAAAGAGAGAGAGAAAAAAGACATTGGAGTAGGTGTGTATAAAGTTCTGACAGGGAAAACTTACACTAGGTATTAACTCAGAATTCTATCCCCAGGGATCTTTAAAAGTAAAGGCAAGATAAAGAAGTTAATTTTATTTATTTATTTAGAAACATAAAAAAAGCTAACAGAATTTGTCCCTAGCAGATCCTCATGACAAAAACTGTTAACGGAACTTCTTCAGGAATAAGGGAAATGATGTTGGGTGGAAATGTGGAGCATCACAAGAGAATGGTGGCCATGGACAGGGTATGGGCAAATACCAAGACTTTTGCCATTTAAGTCCCTCTGAAGATAAGTGACGGTCTAAACAAAAATAACAATAAGTCCGAGAGGATTATGAGAAAAATCCGTGTTACTCTAAAATGATACAACGGGCGCTTGGAAACTGCTTTTATTAAAAGCACTGATCCTCCCTGGGCCCATGAGGTGATAAAAGCAGGAGAAAAGTCCCCATCCCACATCTTTCTCTTTGGTCCTAAAATTAGGGTCAAAGCTGGGTGTCCCAGTGCCCCCCTTTAGTCTCAGCACTCAGGAGGCAGAAGCAGGTCGGTTTTTATTACATAGTGACAGGCCAGTTTCTATTACCTAGTGAGACCCTGTCTCAAACCAACAACTTAGGTCCAGGCTGCTGCTTAGCTCTGCACACAGCATGTTAGTCATTGAAGGAAGGTCTGTGCAAAATCAGTGATACCTGATTTACCTCATTCCCCTTCAAGCGGGGAAGCACGCAGATAAAAGCTTCTTCTTGTCAGACCTTACGATGTTCTGTTTGAGACACCTCCCCTCCCCTGACAAAATGAAACACAGGGCACCAGAGAATAGCTACTCAAAGAACACCCACCTTGAGTGTCACCATACCCATCCGCACCCCACTCCTACCCCCTGGCACAGAAGTAGTTGTCTCATAGGAACTGGCTTGCCCCCTCAAGCAAGGACTTCAGCTACCTACCTAGCAGAACCGGAACTGGCCAGTTTAACCAAGACTGCTTACTTAGGCATGCCTCTCACCCCTGTCACTCTCATTCCTCTGTTTAAACCTAAAGCCTGAGTCAGTTCCCAGAAGATGGACTGCAAATGCTTAGTGGCGTTTGCTTCCCAGCACAGCCGTGTTCATTAAAATCCTTCGCTGTCCTTTCGCCGTTATCCCCACCGGCTTTCTCTGGAGTAAGTGACGGGGACCTGATATGTTGGAACCTCCAGAGCTGGACCTCTGGCTGAGGACGCCAGCTATGATCACATGCTGAGCAAGTGGCATCTTTGAAATATTATCAGCCCCAGATTCTATACCCAGAAAAAAAATATTTCAAAGATGAAAGTGAAATACAGACAGACAAATGCCAAGATAATTCACTGCTGGCAGATCTAGTGTACAAGCAAAGAAACCAAGGGCGTAAGGAGAGGCCTCACGCAGCCCTGTCGTCAGCATGGCTGCTTTAAGGACTGGCAGGCCTGGGTTTTAATCTTGCCTCTGCCTCTGGCTTGCTGTGTGATCTTATGTTAGTTACTACCCTCTCTGGGGGTCGTCTTCCTCACACACACAATCTATCTCACAACAGTCTTAAGAATTCTAGGAGAGTGCCGGGCGTTGGTGGCGCACGCCTTTAATCCCAGCACTCGGGAGGCAGAGGCAGGCGGATCTCTGTGAGTTCGAGGCCAGCCTGGGCTACCAAGTGAGCTCCAGGAAAGGCGCAAAGCTATACAGAGAAACTCTGTCTCGAAAAAAACCAAAAAAAAAAAAAAAAAAAGAATTCTAGGAGAGTAGTGAAAATTTAGAAATTGGGGTCCTGGGTAAAAGGCAAATGGGAAGTCTTTATATTAGTTTTGTAACTTTTTATAGGCCTAAAAAACAAAAGGGGAAATATTATTTTAGTTATATGTATATACATGTCTCTGAGATACCCAGCATAATCAGGAAACGGTGTATTCTGATTAAACAAATGTGCTGGTGAATATGAAAATTTTTTTTTAAGATTTTAAGTATGTGTTCATGTGTATGAGGGGGGATGATGTGCACATAATGAGAGCCAATGGCTGAGGAGGCCAGAGAAGGGTCTCAGAACTGCTGGAGTTGGCGTTACAAGTAGTCATAAACCACCCAATGTGAGTGCTGGGAACCAAGCTTGGGTCCTCTGAAAGAATCATTCACACTCTGAACCACTGAGCATCTTGAGAGCCAATGTTACATTTTAAGTTTTAATTACTACGCCTAAGAGATCCACAAAAACACCTCTGATCTGCAAGTCCCTTGCCCAAGGACAGATACTTCCTGAAATGCTGGTGGCTACTGTTTATGGGAGACAACAAGCCACATGTTTCCACTCCCCTAAACAAGTTTGTTTGACCCATCTGCACCGGATGGATGTGCTCAATCACATGTGGGGGGGGGGAGGGGGGGTACGTAGGCAGGACATATGTCAGAATGTATGTTTGCCCCTGATTGGACCTGATGGAAAATGCAATGAATTATGGGTTTTCCTTCTTAAGCCCTTGCCATACTTTATTCTGGGTCATTTCCCAGGAACCTGAGTAGTATAGACCCAGCCAGAGCCCATCCACCTGGCCAGTATTTAATTAAAGCTTGCTTCAAATTTGACTTTAAATTGTGGTAGTGGTCTTCGTCTCGACTGGTGGGGTTAACACAGCCCCTGGTGAGATTTCTCTAAGAAATTGGAATGGTACTGTACATATATTCAAGCCTCATGGAGGAACAGGATTGGGTAGGGTCAGAGGCTGCTGTGAGCTTACTACAGGTTCTGACTGAAGTGTACATACTTGAGATGCATGTTGTACGTACATATACAGGTGTGTGTACATACATGGTCAATACAACAGGTCTGAGTGGAAATGCCTTGGTTTTCCTGGCTTTTTGCTTTTAGGACTAATGGTCAAGAATACCACCTTTAGGGTTTCTAAGACCCTCTTGAGACCTTGGCACCCTACTGTAGATGGCAGTACTACTCCAACTCCAGCCAGCCTATCCAGGTCTGAATCCTTTCTGCCTCTCAGAGTGGTATCAAACACTCAGAGCAACTTCAGAAAGGCATGGCGTCTTCCATGTAGGGCCAAGCAAAGACTTCTGAATGCCAGACACATGGCATTGACAGGTTCCCATCCACAGCACACACAGCAACCCTTCGCTTCCCAGGAAAGCCACTCTAGAGTAGGCAAATGTACTCCCACTCAATGACTCTGAGGCTCAGCCCAACTCCAGTCAGACACTACAGGCCAACTGTGTCCATGTATCTGAGTAGCTGCAGATTCCGCCACGAACACAAACATGCTGTAGAGAAGGGGGATGTGCATGCTACATTCCCATTGCCTCTTATCTCTTGAAAAGGTTCCTGTTAATGTAATCTGAGAGCTTACCTAACAGGATGTCTCGATTCAGCCAGCCATGAGTTTGGTAAACTAATGGACATGGTGTGGATGTTAAAAGCCTCAGTAATAGAAAAAAGGTCAGGTGACCAGATGGCGTACAGAGTGCCGAGAGGCAAGGCTGTGTTCCCTAGGTCGTCAAAGAGACTTGTAATAACCTACAGGTCCCAACACTAGGGTCAAAGCTGTAGCACGACAATGGAACTGAGCTCGCTCAGGAGTGTGGGAGAGGCCTGCAGGTGACTGATGCTGGCAGGCATCTTCCCAGAGGTCCATCTCCTTCTCAGAGGAACTCTTGGGCTGGGTAGCCTGGTGCCAACTGGCACACCAGGATGCTCTCAGTCTCCATGAGAACAGGGGCTGCTTCTGGGGCTGCTTTTGTGGGCCCAGCCTCTCTTCCTGTCCTCCGCAGACGCTCACACAGCCTCTTACCTTACTTCTGGCTCGGGAGAAGATGGACAGCCCTGTTCTCCTCAAGCCCGCTGGAAAGGGGAACAAAAGAGTGAAACTTCTAGTCTCTCATTAGGCCCCAAACCAACCATCCTCCTGCTCCTTAGACATATGTAAAGACACTTGCATAGGGGCAGGTCTCCTGCTGAAGTACCATGAAGACTGTTGTCTCGAAGAAGAAAACGCACTGTACACCTCAGGTCCCTGGGCCTGTGAGTGACCATGAGGAGGCATCTGGAACGCAGGCAGGACCACTGTGCCTCCAGCTTTTGTGGAGCACAGACGGTTGCTGGTCAGGTACCAGACTAGACAAAGAAGCAGGGGAACCAGGGCAATGTTCAGATTCTCGTCCCCACACTGAAAGCTCTAGGCCTCTAAGGAGCCATTCTCAAAAGCAGCCCCATAATGTTGGAAGCCACAGAAGACTCTGGAGCTGATGGTTCAGAATGAATGTTTCTCCTGGGCCAGCAGTAAGGTGAGAAGCTGTATGAGGATCTGCAGAGGACAGGAAGAGAAGCTGGGGCCTAGAGAGGCAGGTCACTGGTAGCAGCTCCCCTTCTGGTTCCCATGGAGACTGAGAGCATCCTGGTTTGCCAGGCTACCATGCTACCCTTCACATATTGGAGAGATGTGAAGCTGGAGAAGAGTCACCTGTGTAACAGGCACAGCACCAGGGCCACAGCCAGGCACTGTTCTCTTCCAATGCACAACTGAGAACTTGCCCTCAGAAGTTGTGCTTTTTACTCCTGTCCTTGCCACTGATGTGAACCCACAAGGTCACCAATGTGTCACCAGGCCAGGGAGACTCTACTGGCTAAGACCCCAGTGGAAACACACAACAGGAAGTGCCAAGGGTCAGTAGAGAGCTTAGAGGACAACGAAGTGTGGCAGCCTGGCTTCCAGGAGGGCCACCGATCAGAGAGGCCTCAGAACACAAGGGCATGGTAAGAAGGGCCTACAGAATGTTCTAGCCCTGCATGTGGTAGAGGAAAACTCCAGGAGTCAAGGTTTGTCTGGGGTCACATGAAGAACATAAGCAGATCATGCATCAGGGCTTCATAGGTTGGGCCTGGGCAGGTGCTTAACCCAAAGCAGATCACAGATCCCTCCTGAGAACTCCATGCCTCCTCTGATAAAGACACCCCCTGCCTGAAAAATCTCCCTCCTCTGTGTAAGTGATCTGTTGCTGTGTAACAATTACTAGGTCTCACAAGGTCACAAAGAAGGTGTCTGCTAGGCTGCATTTATTTTCTGAAGTTAGAATCCTCCTCCAAACTTACGAAGTTGAAGACAAGAATTGGGGTCCTCACGGTTGTGGGACTGAAGTCTCATTCTCTTGCTGGCTGGTGGCTGCACTTTCCTCTCAGAGGCCAGTCCCAGCCCCAAAGTCACTCTCTCCACACACTTATACACACTACACATGGCAGCTTATTTCTTTGAGGCACGGAGGAACGGTTTTCTAATAAAACAATCAAGAGGGGTTCGGGAGACAGCTCAGTGGGCTTGCCACCCAAGCATGAGGACCTGAGTTCAGATCCCCAGCACCCATGTGAAAAGCCACGTGCTGTTTTTTTTTTTTTTTTTTTTTTTTTTTTTTTTTTTTTTTTTTTTTTTTTTAAGGCAGCACGTGCCTATAAATCTTAGCACGGGAGGCAGAGGCAGGAGAATTCCCAGTGCTCACTGAACAACAGTTAATCTAACCAATCAGTGACTCCAGGGTCACTGAGAGACCCTGTCTCAAAATACACGGTAGAGAGAAGAGTGGGAAAGCCACCTGGCGTGGTCCCCTGGGGAAGTGGCGTGGGGGAAATAAGGGACGGATATGATCAAAGCACACTGAATACATGTATGACATTTTCAAAGAATACACTTTAATTAATAAATAAGAAGAAATAGTCAAGGGACAAACCATCCCCTTACCTTTCCCCATAACATGACTCAAGTCAAGGAGTGACCTCTTGTTACCTTTGCCGTACTGTATGGGCTAGCAGCAAGTCCCAGAGTTCCATCTGCACTCAGGGGAAGGATATCTGAGAAGACCGGACTCACAGTGAGGGGCTCACAAGAGGGGCTGCCTTTCCCTCCCCATCCTGCTGCTGTGAACTGGGCTGACCCCCTGGAACAACACCTTGCGGGTCGCCTAGCCTTCGGACATCTCTCCCAGCCTGCTGAGGGCAGATGGAGGGCTGGCTGCTCAGCAGTGTCCAGGCACTGGTGCACACCTCTGTCCAGCTCCTCGACACCACATCTGGGCCCCCAGACAGCAGACACCAGACAAGGCCAGCTCTGGCAGCCGTTCTGTTCCCAGAGCTGGAGAAGAACCGAGTTTTCCTGGCCCCACATGTGGGGCTCTGCCATTTTCTGATGTGGGTAGGAAAGGACCAGGACTGGAGGCTGGCCAGGTGCCTCCTAGTCAGGCCTCCTGCTGCTTGTCATCTGGGCAGTGGCCTGCAGTACTAAGGTGGGGTGTGTGGGGAAGGGGGAAGGAAACTCGATGAATAGAATAAAAAACATACAGACCCTAGGGCTGCATGTAGGATGTGTTAAGAACTGAAAAATAATTTGGGAGTGGTTTTCCCTGAGATGAAGCCCTTCCTGGGAGTACTCTCTACAGAAAGAACAGAAGCCAGCAGAGAACCCAGTCCCTACGTGTGACTTTATTACCGGATAAAAAAAAGTGTTAACCTGCAGAGTCACAGAGACAGTAAAAACCCTTGGGGGAGGAAGAGGTGGAGCTCAGCGCCCCTCCCTTCAGGTCCCCCACAGGAAGCCCTGGGACAGTGGGGCTGACGGAGATATCCCCCTCCCCCCCCCCCCCCCCGGAAAGCACAGTCCGAATCTTTCTTTCCCCTGCTGCCCCACTGGGCTACAGTCCCCTTCTTGTCCTTCACAGCCACAACATCCTATGCCCAAAAACCAGCGGCAGTTTGACAGAACCTGCAGCCTTTGACTGGGCTTGGTCAGAACCTGGGATGGACAGTACCATCACTAAGAGCTGCTAAGTATCCTGGTTCTGGAAGCCCCAGGGAGACCAGCAAGCACATCTCCCCTGACTCGGCACATCCTTCGTGTCTCTTTCCTCTGGCTACACCTGTGGCTCCCTCCTGGCCTGCTCACCATACTCGACACTGGGGGTAGGGTGGGGTGGGAAGAGAGAGAGAAATGCATTTTAAATGTCTCCAGTGCTCTGTCCTGTGCCCTACTTCCTGCTCATCACAGAGTCAAGGTGGAACGTTTCCCTCCCTTTCTCAGAGTTAGCCAGAAGTTTATCTGCCCATCCCTTGGGACCTGGCTCTGGTGCACAGGTCACAGTTACAGCAATCTATTCCCGAACCAGGGACGGGTCTCTAGCTCTCAACCCCTGCCTGACAGGGGCTGATCAAGAGGGCCAATACCCACTGCTCACCATGTGCCGCATCTGCCCGAGCAGCTGGCAGAGGGAAGAGTCTGGAAGGACCATGCAGCCTGGAACACCCCTAACCCCAAGGTCAAAGCAGCCAGGGGCCCCAGGCTACCATGGAGGCAAGGTAGCTAGATAGGGGAGCTCAAGGTGGCTGGTTCTGGGACATCTGGGGGCAGTGTGGAGAGAAGGCTGGGAGTCCTCCCCGGTTCCTTTCATTGTCCCGAGGCTCTTCTCTGCAGACCAAACAGAGAAAATACCCACCCAACTGAGCAGGCCAGAGCTGGGCAGAGGACTGAGCTTCTGCCTCCCAAAGCCCACTCTGTGCTCTACAAGTCCTCTGTCTGACCTAGTTCAGTCACTTGGACCTTCAAATGGGCCACATTCTGCCTTTTCTCCTAATCCATGAGCATGGGCCTCCTCTGTCCAAGCCTCTGTGGTCTGGCTCTGCCATCTTCTGTAGGCTCAATCCCTACACCACCTACTCTCCCACACCGGCAGGCCATCAGGGTCCAGCAGCCCTGAACCAGACCCAGTTCTCCAGAAGCCTCAGGCCTTCTACTGCCTTGGCACAGTGGGGCTCTCTGTCCCCTGCATCTCCATGCCTGCAGGGGCTTTCCCACTTACTATAAAACCTCTGAGAACCTTCCATGGCTTCCTCAAGCAGAGCATGGCCACAGCCTTGCTTCTGTATGTAATGCTTCCTATTTATAATGACCGGGGTTTCTTTCCACTTACCTTAGGCCAAGTGCTGCTCTGAACAGTCCATATGCCTCCAGTCACACCACACATAGCTTCTGCCCCCGCAGTTCTTCGGGGAAGACAAAGTACTCTTCCCAGGAGGGGCTTTGGTGGCCCTTGAGGGGGTAGGCTGGTGAGTCGGTGCCACTTCCTGCCACTGAGGAGGGATGAGCAGGGGCAGACCCTAAGCCAGAGGCCCAGGTCCCTTTCTCGCTGAGTAGAGGCTGCCTTTGGGCTCTACTGGGAACACAGATGCCTCCTCCTCCTCCCAAAGCCTTTTTTCCAGCTGTCCAATGGGATGAGCAACTGTGCCACCCCAAGGCTGTAGGCAGCAGCTTACCTGAAGAGATGCTCCACGCACCTACACTCCTTCCCTAACAGCTGCAAGGGGAGGAGGGTGGGGGGAAGCTTCTGTCACGACTTTATTAACAAAGCCAGCTGGCACCTGAGCTTTAACCACGGGCTGTGCGCTCACACATTTGATCTTCGTGAAATTCCAGCAAGGTCATGAACTGAGGAAAGTGAGCATGCATGGTCCTACTGCACCCCAAACACCATCCAAATGGTGAGGCTGAGCTGGGGCAGAAGCCCAGGACTCGGAGGTCTGACACAGTGACGGATGGGGCAGGAGCTCGGGCAGGGTCACTAACACCGCCTTGGTTCTGGCTCTTTCCTTATCTGAGCCCTGGGTGCCTGAGAGCTGCGCCTTTCCCGCTGCCTTCCTCTTAGGCCATCCATTTGTGGAAGAAATGCCTTCTGGCGACAGGAAGCCGAGGATGGACCAAACACATCGGGAGAGAGGAGCCGGCTAACCTCTGATCCTAACCAGAACCGCCACCCCTGCAGCCCCTCACGCCAGCAGCATGCCCACCTCCAGGCTGAAGCCTTATTATAAGCCTGGCAGCATGCTCGGTGCCAGCACAGAATTACAAGAAGCAGAGTCTGAACTCCACTGGCTCACCCAGAAGCCACCCCACCCAGGAGCCTTGGGAGCCAGAGTGGAGAAGGGGCCTCATTTAACACCACCAACTGGTGACAGATAACGTCTGTGTCTCCAGGACACGGCAGACCCAGGCTCGCAGTCCACAGCAGGTGGCTTAACAAGACACTTTGACTGGTTCATCCCCTGCTGGTAACCGGTTCCCCGCTACACCCTGGTCAGTGTGTCCCCCATAGAAGTAGGCTGAAGGTTGGATTCTCTGCTGGCCCTTCAAATCATCCCAAGTAAGCAGTTCACTGTGTGGGGAGACGACAAAGTGCAGCCTGCCATACAATGCCAGAGCCACCAGCCTCCATCATGGAGACCGTGCCTACTTCTTAAAGGCCCGTCTTTCCTGTGCTGGGCCTCAACACCTTTCATGGCCCGCTCCGTACAGGGATATGCTGGTTCCTCTTCAGCATGTGCTTGGCACAGATGTTCTGAGTCATTTACGGCAGACCTCATGCTGCTAAGACCTCAATGTTCTTCTGTCCCTGCTCCTGGGCCAAGGCCTGACTTTGACAACGACATGGTCTAAATGCTTGTGTAGGGTGTGTGTGTGTGTGTGTGTGTGTGAGAGAGAGAGAGAGAGAGAGAGAGAGAGAGAGAGAGACAGAGACAGAGACAGAGAGAGAGACAGAGAGAGACAGAGAGAAACAAAGAGAGACAGAGAGACAGAGAAAGAGAGACAGAGAGAGACAGAGAGAAACAAAGAGAGACAGAGAGAGAGAGAAAGTGAGGGAAGGTCAGAGGACATCCTTCAGTGGCATTCCTCAAACATAAGCCCCGCCCCTTTTTGAGACAGAGTCTCTCACTGGCCTGGGGCTCACCTAGTAGACTCTGTTGGCTAGCTACTCAGCCACAGGGATACACCTGCCTCTACCTCCCCAGTGCTGGGGTGACAAGCATCTGTCACCACACCCCACTTTTTTGTTGTTTGTGTTTTATTTGTTGGTTAGTTTTGTTTTTTTTTCAAGACAGGGTTTCTCTGTGTAACAGCCCTGGCTGTCCTGGAACTTGCTTTGTAGACCAGGCTGGCCTCTAACGCACAGAGATCCACCTGCCTCTGCCTCCTGAGTGCTGGAGTTAAAGGTGTGTGCCACCACTGCCCAGCCACACCCCACTTTTTAATGTGAGTTTTGGGGGAATTAAAAAAGTTCTTCATGCTTGCAAGGCAAGCACCCTCTTAACTCAGTTATCCCTCCAGCCCCAGCTCCAGATTCTAATTTTCCTACACTAACAGAAGGCAGGAGCAGCTCTCTCCTGCTGCTGCCTCATGAACCGCAAAATGATTATCACTGCATGTCTGTCATAGAGTGACCAGGAAAGTACAAAGTGCTCCCGGAGAGCCCGAGGCAGACAGACCTGAGGTACCTGGAACCTCCTGAGGTTAACAGGAGAGGGACACAGCCAGCCAGCCTTTCTATGTATTTTGTAGAGACCACTTTAGTTTTGGTTGTGAGCTAAGCTTCAATGGCTGAGCCATCTCTCCAGCCCTCTTGGAGACCACTTTAAAGAACCATGCACTGACCTCAGGGATCCACTATCATCTGTATCCTTCAAGACCCAGGCCTGTCCCTTGGGTATGCCACCCCCTGGAGACAGCGCCAGGCCAAGCTACATAGCCCCAGTCACCTGAGCTCCCACTGGTCTTGTTACCGAGAGAACAGGATAAATATGTTTTTCTACTAAAAATAAACTACGTTATTAAAGTGATAAAAAGTACTCATGGCAAGGAAAATTTTATTTTTTAAAATGATCCTTCTTAGTTTCAAACAAAGTTATAGAAATAAAGAAGAAAACTTGACTTTTGAAGCCCAGGCATATAATATAGACCTCCTCAGGAGTCCTGAGAATTGAACTAGCATCCATCCTTTCCCTGGTTCTAGAAACAAAGACTGTCTGCCATTCCCAGTCCCCTTGGGACTTCAAGTCCCCAGGCCCTGCCTGGAGCCCCGTTTCCCAGCAGCCTGTATTTCTGGCTGGAACAAAAGAGCTGCCCATCTCAGGGCGTGTCTGGTACTTCTCCCTGGCAACCTCCACCAAGGTTTCCTCCATCTTCCCTTCTGCACAGTGAGACGCAATAAAGGATAACAGACGGACGGACACACACACACACACACACACACACACACACACACACACACGCCCAGGACAGTAGTCCATCCCTATCTATGGCTTTTGCCGTTCTACCTAACCTTTCAGTTCCCTCCATGGTTTTGCCAAACAATTTAATTCCTTATATTGAGACCAGGCAGCCCTGTATGTCTAGCAACAGTGAAAGCCACTGAGTGGGGGAACTGGGTGGGGAGTGCGGCTGGATGCAACAGACACCTCTCTTGGGCCTGCCAAGGATGGTCTGCAGTGTCAGGGCAGCATGGACTGATTTTAGGGATGCCGTGTGGAAGAGAAGGACAGCAAGTTATTTTGTTACATTTTTAAGTGATTTATAACTATTTAGGGACTGTAGCTAATGACAATCCTATTATTCAAAAGCTGTTAATCACTACAGAGCACAGCCAGCACACTTCAGTTTCTTTTCTCTCTACTGATAAATTCTCTTGTACCTATCTTTGGCACAACTGATGCCATTTTTTTTCTCTTGTGCTGCATACAGGTTAACCTTCAAGTCTCTGGTCTGGATGTGGTTTGGCCCGCATGTTGTAGTGGGTCTTTTAAGAGGTGGGACCAGGGGATTTAGCTCAGACGACAGAGTGCTTAATCTAGCATGAGTGAGGCCCTGGCACTCAGGAGGTGGAGGTGGGAGAGCTCAAGGTCATCCTCAGCTACACAGGGAGTTCAAGGCCAGTGAGGCCTATGTAAGACCCTTGTCCACCATGCTATCCTCCCGCCCCCACTCAACCCTCCACATAAATAAATAAGACAGGAAGCCTATGAAGAGGTTTTTGATCCACTGTAGCTTGGCTGGGAAAGGATTATGAAGCTATATCTAACATCCTGCGGTAATGTGACCCTCATGCTCTATAATCACTCCCACCACCGTGATGTCATCTGTTGTGACAGCCTCACCAGCACAGAGCCACTTGCCAGCACCCTGCCCTTGACTCTTCAGAGTGTGAGCTAAATAACCCTGCTTTCCTTACAAAGCTAGCCGGACTCGGGTGTTTCACCGTAGTAACAGAAAGCACACTGATACGCTCATCTTAGTGTCTACACGATTCTCCCCTACACGCATCTTTAAACAAACAAAAATCAAGGGTTCTAGGTCTGTACCCAGCATCCAAGGTTCTCTCTCTTGTGCTAGCGTTCAAGGGAGGGGGTAGGGAGAGAGAAAATTAAAAGGAGAGAAAAAGTAAGATGAGCAACTGAGGCACAGAACAGCTTGCTGACTTAGTCCAGGTCTCCAAGAGATCTGCTCTGGTCTGACATGTCCTTTCCTACCTCTGGTAGGATGGAAGCTCCCCCATATTTCTTCAGAGATATAGGAATTCTTAGAATCTCAGGTGATTGGGCATGACCATGGCACAATGATTCAGTTCTCTGAAGGAAAAAAAAAAAAAAAACTGTCAAGTGTCCCTGGTAAGAAGTTCTGGCGTGAGAAAGCGGCAGGTGCTGGGATGAAGGGAAGCCACACAAAGCTGCCTTGACTCCTTGACTGCTAATCTGCTGACAGGCCATCAGCAAATCTCACACATCAAGGATGTCATCATCTTCAAATCAAGATATTTGGTGAGCGCACACAGCCCACAGATGGGGGTAGGGAGCAGGAGATGACTAAGACACAGTCCTTTAGAAGTGCTCTGGTCACCCACTTCAGTTGGAATTTGGGTACCCCAAAAGGTTAACATCTTAAGATCCTTAGCTACCTGAGACAACAGAAGAGGGGTCATGGGACAGCACATGACCAATTGTTTTCTTAAATGCTCATTTAAAACAAAAAATCCAAGCTGTGCCCATTTGTGGCAAGACAGGCCTGGGAGCTGAAAGGAAGTGAAAGGTTCTAGAAGGGCAGCAGGTACATCACCAAGCTAGTGGAGGGCAGCTGTGTGCTGGTGGGGGTGGGGTGGGGTGGGGGCTGCAGGGAACAGGGTTCAGCCTGTGGACAGCTGCTCCCTAACCCTTAACTAGAGAGGAATGGGAGGAAGTGAGGGTCAGTCTCTACTGGGTGCCAGCGACCCAGATCCCTCCGAGCCACTCTTGACATCCTGTGCCTCCATCTATTCTTTCTGCAGAGCGGGTTAAGGAAAGGGAGGTTTCTCTGAAATCTACTCCTACTCCTTGCACTCAGCCTACAGAGGCACAGGCTGCCCTGCTGGCCTCGGCCTGTGAAAGCAGACAGCTTCCCATCCTGCCTTCCCTCTCTCCTCACCACACACACCAAGATGCATCCGGTGAGGGGTCTAGATACCCTGGAAGACTCTGCTAACTTTGGAGAAGCTAGAAACCCTGTAGGTCCACTTCCCCCTCAGACACCTGCTCCTGTCTGTCTTTTCTGGATGCTATCAAGTGTCCCAGACCGGTCTGGTGTGTGTCAGCCTCTTGTGTTCCCCACCATCGCCATCCACATTAGGATTAGTCAGGAAGATCCAGACAGCTACCTGAGCACCAGCAGAACTTCATGGCCTCTCTGATGTAGGGAAACACCTCATCCTAGGTCCACAGCACCTGCCCAGGATCCCACCCCATGTGGGGCTGGCACTGCCAGCCAGACTACAGTCCGTAGGCCATGTGACACCACTCACTCTGCTGTCACGCTCTCTTCCAGGCTGGAGGTGTGTTCCAGAAGGAGGACACTCAAAGGCTTCCCATTCGAACTAGTTCCTTGGTACCACAGAAGGCCTCATGCCTACCTGTGATGATCTGCCCCAGGGTATCTTCTTCCCCACCCCGCTCCAAGCCTGACACTCCTCTTTGGAGTCCAGCCTGGAGGGATGCCCACCAGCCTAGAGGGATACCACCACAATGCCAGGAATAGAGGTCAGGAGACGTCTGGGTCCTTGCTCCCCCATCGCCAGCAGACTCAGCTCAGACAGGCAAGCTTATGCTTCAGAGTTCAGCTGGTTCAAGTGCCCTGGTATAGAAGGCAAGGGGCCTCCAAGATCACATAAGAAGGGAGAGCGAGGGTAGGGTTTGGATCAGACCTCAGGAGGCTCCCTGCACAGCACAGCCTGCAGAGAATGCTAGCATGCAAAACTGTGCATAGGTCAGGGCTACATCAGTAGCAATCTCATCCCACCAGGCTTGGGGATACACGTAACCTCTGCTTCTCACAGACACTGAACGCTCTGTAAACCTGAGGGAAACAGCTCACTAATGACACATCTAAATGGAAGGAGCTATTCAGGGGCTTTGGGCTGTCTGCCAGAAGGGACCAAGGTGGCCAGCAGTCAATCTCACTAATGGACCATGTTCCAAAGGCCCATGAACCCTACCCCCAACCAACGAGTGCAGCATTCCCACCAGGTCACCCAAATCAACTACCCCCCCCCCAGCCCGTATTTCCTCTCAAAGAGGTTCCAGACGTAGCTTCCCCCCACTGAAGGTCATTTTATTTCCCAGTGACATGCTAGTGAAAAATGGTAGACTGGAAAAGGGAAGTGTGGATTCCTGTTCCCAAAGTGTTCACAGTTCACAGTGGGTCTCCAGGCAGGCCCTCCCCATTCCCTGGATCTCCCTTTCCACACAAGCATGGAGGTGAAGGTAGACTCTCATTTTGTGACTTCAGACCTGTAGGGGTTGGCAGAACTCTCAAGCATCAGCGCTGTTTCTAAGAGACCCCAGTTTTCATTCAGACTCACCACATATGACTATGGAACTGTGTTCGAACTCGGAATAAACAAATAGTCTCTGAGACTACAGCAGAGTCCAGACTCCGGGGACAACATGAGGCATAAGGCCTCCTTCTAGCCACCCATTTTTCAGAGACAGAAACTGAGTGTTCCAGAGGCCTCCAATTAGGCAAAAGACAACACAGATGAGACTTCCACCTCAAGGCTGCTTGTACCCCTGCAGGTTCCCTCCTAGGGCTGAGGTGCACCCAAATCCTTTCCACACAGCGGGGGACGGAGGTGTCCACTGTGACACTGGGATCTACAAAGGACTGGAAATCAGATCCAGCTGACTACCTCGCTGGGCGGTCTCGATCTGAAATGTCCCAAACCCAGCTCTCCAGGACAGGCAACCACTTCCACTCAGATCCCAAGCCTCCTTCCCAGGTACTGAGCATCAGCAGACAGAAGGTGGCCATGTGACCCCCAGAGCCCACGCACACACGTCATAGCTGCACTGTGCCTGAGCCCACCAGGTCCTCCCACAGCCTTCCTGCTCTGGGCCTCTAAACCAGCTAACAGGACTGGTTTACAGAGCTAGAGCTGGAAATCCCGCCCCCTGGGGATCCCCTTCTCCTCCAGCAGAAATGCTCAGAACCCAGCTTGTCTCTGTAAGCCCCTGGTTATGAGGCTCCTGAACTGAGGTTCTCATGGAGCCACACCTTCCTACAGGTTATCAGAGGGGTCGCTGCTCTTCAATCTGGGCTTCCCACCCTGGACCAACCTGGGTTTCAGATACTCGGGGTGGGGAAGCTCCTGGGCAGCAAAGAAACCCTCAGTCTCCCCCTCCTTCGGCTCTGGCTGGCTGTCACGGTGACCTCCCCTCCCCCAAGAAGGGCGGTGAGCTGGGAGATGGGGGTGGGAGAATCCACCGGCTCCACTGATGCTCTCTGGAGGGGGCAGGGAAGCCAGGCAGGGCGTGTCGCTTAGGCCTTTCTCTGCCCAGTGCCAAGCTCCTTGATATGAGATGCCTCTGTACCATCCCCCAAGTCACCCGCTAAGGAGAGAATCTTGACTCTCATGATCCACACCCCTGAGCCCCAAAGAGGCTAATGCATTAGCGAAGGGCAGTGGGTCTAGAACCTTCTGCCCAGTCAGATGTAAGCCAGGGGGGCTAAGTGCTCTGTTCCCCTACCACCTGCACCCACTCTTTTCGAAAAGGGACAGGTGTTGTGTCCCCCATTCTCCAGCGGCCATCTGCTCTAGGGCTGAACGTGTCCTTTCCCCTGGTTCCGGGCAGGGTCCACAGGGAACCCCTCGGGCGCAACCTTATGGGGTGGGGGCAACCAGCCCCCAGCCCCACCTTGTTCTCCCAATAGAGGCTCCTGTCCCCTCGCCCACAACCTCGCCGGCACCCAGACACCTGCACCGTGCTCCGCAGCCGGTGCCGCAGTGCGAGCTAGTCAGCGAGCCCGCGAACCCGGCGCCTAGAGCCACCGAGCCAGCCGCCGCCCTCGGTCTTCCCGGACGCACCTGCCCGGGGTACCCCTATCCAAATCCCACCCTCACCCTCATCCCCTGACCCCGAAGCCACCTCCATCCTTTACCCCAGGTCCTCCCAGCCCGGCCCCACCCGAGCCAGCCCCATTTCCCCATCTGCATCCCTTTCCTCCTCCGCCCGGGCGTGGAAGGGCCTTGGCGAGCCGGGGCTGGGAGGGTCCCCAGTGGGGTAACTGAATGGGCGGCGTGGGGAAAAGACTCGGCTCCGAGCCGAGAGAATAAGCCGAGTACTCACCGCTCTGCTCCCCCAGGAACACCAACTTGAATTTTCGCAGCGGGTTCCCAAAATCTCCCCCTGCGGACATGATGCTGGCAGCTGGGGCCCCGAGAGGAGGAGGAGGAGGAGGAGGAGGAGGAAGCGGCGAAGGAGCAGGGAGGGGAGAGTAGGAGGGCGAGGGGAGGCGGCGGGCGGTGCGGGAGCCGGAGGGGGAAGGGTTGGCTGCGCGCGCCCCTGACTCCCCAGCTGCGGCCCGGCCCCGGCCTGCGGCTGCGTGTCCGACGGCGGCGACGGCGGAAAGGGAGGAGGCAGGGTGTGCGGCGCAGCCGAGGGCGGCGCTGGCTGCACGGGCGACAGTCGCGCTGTG